>JACXSJ010000301.1:0-42712 GCA_014851325.1 Pentalonia nigronervosa
AAATTTCATAGGCGATCAATTGTTTTCAAGTTATTAATAGTGGTGTGATATCATAATATTTAGAATTTAAGCTATATATTTCGCATATGATTTTCGAGTTGATTAAAAAAATCCTAAAATAATTAATACTTGAATCTTGAAAAAAAAATTAAGTATTTAAAACATTTTTCTAATATATTTTGAAGTAATTATTATTAGCACGGCACGGACGCCGGGCCCCTCGGAAGTCCGGGCCCCAGTACCATTGGTCCTCCTGACCCCCCCCTTGTGGGGGCCCTGCACATATCTGTTATGGCACTACAACGGTTTTCATAAAAATATGACATAAGCTTTAACATTAATTTATCATGTAACTCTTTTGCAGTTTTAATGGTATTTCGAGAAATTATTGTTGGATGGGGTAGTAAATTATCAATAACCAGATGTCCATACTTTGCACCCAAATTAACTAAATATTGTCCAAGTTCTTTAAAACCGTTTCCATCCACAAACTCAAAAGAACGTAAATTAAAGCTACACGTTTTTACACACTTTTCTACCATTTCATTTGCAACTTGTGTAGGAATATTTTTTTCAAAATAATTGTCAATACTTAATGTAGATCTATTCACTAATACACATTTATGCCTCTTTAAGTGTGATGTTCCATTGAACGGAGTATAACTTAAAAGTATTTTACATTTTGTACAACTTACAAAACCTGTATCTATTTCATTTTTATAAAGAACTTTTACAAATGACTCCCAAACACCACTTCTGCCTTCGACTTTACTTAATATACATTTACCTGAAATAATTTTGCTCTGGGTGTTTTTTTTTTTTGATTTTAATGATTCAGAATATTGGACATAAAGAATATTGAATACCATCTTCTTTTTCATTTGCATTTACATCATCTTCAAATAATTTTTATAAATCGTTGTAAAAAGTTGTAATAATAATAAATTAATAATAAACATTTATTACCTAACATCACAGACTGGACAGCGAGAACTGTTCAAGTGTTCACTGTTCAGCGTGTAATGTGTATTAATTTATTGTTATGTCTTGCCATAGTGATCTATTTATAAATATCATACAGTTTAGTTAAACAATTATTTATAGATATAGAATACATATACATAATGTTACAAATTAAATTAATTAGTTTTATTCTTGACCGACCCGGCCAAATGAATATTACGATCCCACCTATAACCAACCCGTACTATATAAATTATGGCCCGGCCCATGCTGATGTCTATAGTCAGTATCGGTCGTCTGCCGTTTACTCATGTGTCGTTTTCCGATGTATCTCTGCATGCACTATATGGTGTGATTTCACGATCAAGTATCGCGTATTTGCATGCTTATACACTACCACTGTCTTCATCTCAAAGTAATTTCTGTTCCATTCTATCACCTGTGGGGGCACAAACTGTACCGGTGGCCATATACATAGCCATCCGAAGCCACAATTATTATTTAGTTATTATTTCGGAAAATGTTAATCCCGCAATCAATCGGGTCAATCGATCGTTAGTTGTGCAGTATTATTACCGCTCACAAACGCCGTCGATAACTCAACTAAAGATGTCTAAAAGCACTGTCTTTGATAAGTTCAACGATCGTCGTATAGCCGCACACGTAAAACATCAGCTAGTGTGTCCAGCAACTCGAGTTGAGCTAGCGTTACCTGAATTACGTTGTTACTTGTTTGGTGATATCTCAATGACATGTGCTGCAGTAGACGCGAATGGCTATAGTTGTGTATCGTTTACGAATTGTGGTTGAATTGGAGGGGAACGCGGAAGGAGATGGAGTACTTCTTTTTTAAAAAAAATTTAGCATACCCCTTTTCTAAATGTATCATAAAAAGCACGTTTTTAGTCTAATTGTCAGATGCCACACAATCACCACGCAAAATATAACAAATATTTTTTACCTGTTTTAAAATATTGTACATTTTTTATTTATCAAAATACTATTTTTAGTTTTACATCTTGACAAGAATATTTAGGAAAATATTACATATTTTATTTTTAATTCAGTAGCCAATAAGTAAAATTCAATAATATTTATTACAAGCTAATAATAGTTAAATAGTTAAATATTGAAATAATAGTCATTGGTAACATAATTTTTATTTTAGAAACCTAATAACCATTTGCATATATAAATAAATACAATAATGATATCAAAATGAGATTAGCACTTAACATACAATAAATAATTTAATAATATGAAATCTAAATAGGTATAAAAGTTAAATTAAACTAAAATTATCATTAGAGATAGTTTTTCTTGATTATAAAATAAATTCATATTTTTTTTGTATCAATTTGTATCAAATAAGCATAAATCCAACTTTAAAGTTATAACACCAGTCTGTACTTCTCTCAATTGCAAATGTTTAGTAAGAGGTCCTCTACTATTTTTAGTTGATTGGATTATTTCTGATACACGAATTTCAGATCGGCCTAAGAATTCTAAAATAAAATACAAATAAATTAAATTAAAAAGAGGATTTTAATTTAAAAACGAATTATATATAAGAATTTGTTCAACTTATTTTATCTTATTCCTTAAATAGAACAAACTGTAATTAAGAAACACCATTACCATCGGGAGAATAATGTCCTTTATTGAACACCGTAACACAAAGAATATCATCTTGAATATCTTTGACAAGGAACTGCATTGATGAATCCCACTTAGGATCAGGAGATTCATTTACTTGTGTACATTGTTTTCGAGATCCCATACTAACTTCACAGAATACTGCTTTTTTACCTAAACATAATTTTATTACATAAATTAAAATCAATAGAACAATTTATGATAAATTACCAAGTTTTGGAGTTATGAGTTTTCTACCATCCATAATTAAAACTAAGACTCTGCCACAAGCACCAAAATCTGCTTTTTCTGAAAAAGAAACATATGTTTAAAAACATTAAAACTTTAATCAATAATATATTTAATATTATTAAATAGTGTACTTGATTCCATTAGTTGTTTTTGATTCTTTTCACTGGCAATCAAAATCTTTTTAGCTTCATTTAATTTTTTTAACCATAAGTTTCGTTCATTAATACTTGGAGATGACAAAAGTATGGGTATATTATCATAATCAATTCGAAATTCAACACTATCAGTCACCGAGTCAGCAATATTTAATAGTATTAATAAAAAGGGCTAAATAACAACAAACCATAAATTGTTAAATATTTAATTTAAAAATAAAATAAAAAACTTACTTGTTTGTAAATTTTAAATGAATCTCCCAAAAACTTGTCAAATGAAAATGATTGTCCTGACAGAATAGCTGGTTTTACTGGTTTAACAAGAAGAAACATATCATTCATCAAGAACCCAACAAGTTCTTTACCACTTTTAGTTTTTGATAAAGATCCATAGTGTAGAAATTTTCTTGACCCCAACGAATTAGTTAGCGAGTTAAATATTAACCTTTCGCTTAATCCTTCACTGTTCACATGTGTTTGCAACCACTCTAGACGATCAGAATTTTCTTTTTCCCTGACACCTTCATTTACCTATTCATCAAAAAGAATAGGTATTATTTAATATAAAAATAAAAATAAACCTATAAATACTTGAAGACATATTTCTTCAGCTTTAGCAAGTGCCTCTTCTAAGTGTAAACGATCTGGATGAGAAGTTGGAGTATGCTCTAAAATCTGTAAAAATAAATCACGATAAAATAAATACTAGATATCTAGATACAAATATTATGGATTTATAAAATTATTTTACACATACCTTTTGTACAAGTAGAGGATATTTAGTGATCCGTTGCATAGGTTTAATAAGAAATGAACTCAATGGTAGTCCTTTAATGCGAGTATCACTTTGGCAACGTTTGGTGACTTCACAAAAAGCTGGATTAGTCTCTGTAAGTTTCTGTAAAGTGATTGCAGCATTTAATTGACAACTACAAAAGCGCACATATCTGGTCATTCTTGGAAACTATAATAAAAAAAAAATACATAAATATATGTGATAATAAATTAATCATATTATTTCTTACATGTTCACACAAAATATCACCAACTATTCGCACAATTCCAGCAGGACTCATATCTCTACGCACTCTCAATGATCTGTAAAATATACTCTATAATAGCTAATACGGTAATTATACATAATTTTACTTTAAAATCATAGCTGAATATTTTAAAAATGTTTTGTTAATTCATTGTACTAAAAAAACTTACGTCAAAAAGATTTGATTACATTCTATAATTTCTTCCCAGTTAATAAAAATTTTACAGATGTCGGAAGTAGTAAGAATACCACTTTCATATAATGGCTTTTCAAACACCTGAATAACACAAAATGCATAATGCTGGGCTAGGTTAAGTTTAATGTTTTAAATGCAAAATATTTAGAATATATATTAACAGAAAAATATCTGATATTTACAAAAACTCCATAAAATCCCAATTTCTAAATTTAATAACTTTTAAAGCTTATCTATAAATTATATTTATATATCCTATACATGTGTAATTTGTATTCTTAACCATTAATTTCAAATTGTTGCTAAAAATATGGTAGTAATAAAAATGAAAGTCATGAATGTAGTGTAAAAGCTGAATTCTCTTATATGAAGTAGAAGTAAAATTAGGGTAGTGGTTAATAGTAGGTTTCATACAATTTGTTGACGCCATCAAGAAAAATAGTTCGCCACACTACTGGTGATACATGGCTTCAAAATAAACAAATATTATTTCCATTTCTAACCCGCTCTCTAAGTAACACCTGTGTATTTTTAATTCAATCTTTGAAGGGTTAAATGAAAAATGAAATATTCAAACATAATTAAAAATAACAATTTTAAATGATATGATGTTGTACAAATAATAGAAAAACAAATAATTAATATAATTTTATATAAATACTTCATGTACTGCAGTCATATCCTCAATATAAGCCTGCTCAGTGGTTATCAATTCGTGAATATGCTGCTGTCGTTTTCGTTCTTCTTTATTCAATTTCACTTTAATTGTCACTTCAGCTACATGGTTATAATACAATAGAAAATTTAAATAATTTTCATAAACGTATTCTTACTAGAGTAAGAATAGTCTAATAAAATGGTTGTTTATTTATTCGACACATATTTAACATGAAATGAAGATGTTTTTTACTTTAAAAACTAAAATAAGATGATAGAATTAGTATGATAATTGTGAGAATTACATTTTTACTCTTTCCTATAATTATAAGTTTAGCAAATTAAGGAAAATAAAATAAAATTGCAATTTTATACACATTTGTTTAAATATGATCTCAGTAGATTATTTATATTCAATAATTATCAATTATTTTAATTCAAAAACTCATTTAAATTGATTTATTTCAATTAAATAATAGCTCAAAGTTAATCAAATGACTAATTTGTAATTTTAAATTATTTTTTAATGCTTGGCCATCAACAAGTTTTTTAATTCAAAAATACATGTTTATATAACGAAAAACAAACTTATATTATTAATTATATTATTAGCATGTGTAAATAATTTTAAAAACTAGATATTTATAAATATTTTAATCAATAAAAAAAAAAATTATAGTTTTTGGAATTAGGCAGTAAGTAAAAAAAAATTAAAAAATGTTTATAATATTTGAAATGTTCTATATATTTTTAAATACCATTGTGAATAGAATATAATATTTTGTAAGTAATACAAATTCACTCTAAATGTACCACACAATATTAACTAATTAAATAAATAATGAACTCCTCTAAATGTAATGATATAATAATATATTAGTTAGTATTAAAATGACTACAGAACTATTCAAATACAATATAAGTAGGTTAAACTACAAATCATGCAAATTTAACAATAAATAAGAAATAATAATTATTGTTTAACAAAATATTATAATATTAATCATAAATGAACAATTATAGAATTATGATTTTTGTGTAATAACTTATTTAGGTGTTTGTTCATAAAATTAAGTAGATATATAGTAACATTGACATGTATATAATAATTTTAACAACAAATATCAGTTTAAGAGATTCTAATACAAACAATAATGATAAAAAAAAATTAAAATTCACATGATATATTCAAGTTTACAATAAATATCTAAAAATAAAACTAATAAATAAATAATAATAAAATGGAGGGAAAATATTGCACTTAAGTAAATCAATAAAAAATAATTCTACTAATATATATGATATATTGTATATTATTTTATAAATTAAATGTAGATATAAATTATAAGTGATAATTAGTAGATAGTACTAATTGAATAAATGTACATTATATTTTTTTTATAAATGGCTGACCCATCAATTGCAATGACTATAATATGGGTGATCGACAACTAAAAAAAATAATACAAGTCTTGTTTATGACTAAAATTAATTTTCTTAGCTTTTACAATTTAAAACCATAAATATTAAACTTACTTACTAATCAGGCTTTGAAAAAAATAATATATAATTTAATCAAAAATAATCATACTAATATTCTGAAGTTCATCCGCCTGATGGGTCGTTAGCCAGTGAACAAATGACTATAACAAACTCCTACAAAAATAAAAACAAAAAAAAAACAAAAGAGACAGAATATAGAAGATGTTAGTGTAAGTTTTATCTTATTATCTATTCATAATTTATAATAAAACTATTAAAATTATTTAGAAGAGTTCATTATAATTTTTTGAACCCACTAAAATATGATTTCATAATCAATAAATTATTTTTAATTTTCTTTTAGTCACTAGAATACCATAAAAGAATCATTGAAGTAGACATTTTTTTATAATTTAAAATATATTTGATAAAATTATAAAAATTAATTAGTAATGAATATTTGTATTGTCGTTTTTGACATTAAAATATCTTTAATATATTTTTGTAATTGAATTGAAACATGCAAATTGAATGTAATTAAAATATTATTTAAAGCTATGTATCTTAATTTCTTTTACTTACATAGAGGTGCCACGTAATTACTTGGAAACAACCCAGTCTTTCCATTTAATTCTCCTCTCCACCAAGCTTGCTCATCTTTTGATACCAATGTTATTATCTCATCTTTCTGGAATGTTAATTCATCATTGTGAACTGCATTAAATGGAAATAAAGCTATGACTTTTTCTGGAAATAATATTAATATTATTTAATTATTAAATAAAAAAGAAGCTAATATGATTGTATTACCTAGAGTATTGTTAGAAGAAGGTGTTGGAGTAGTAACAGACATTACTGTAGATTGATTGCTTTTTGTAGCAGGTGAATTTGCTCTACCAGTGTTACCTAATGGTTTTACATAAGAAGCTGGAAACCAACCAATTTGACGTTTTTGTCCTTTAGCCTAACATGGAGTTTTAACAAATAAATTTCCAAATAATGATTAAGCTTTTTTTTTTTTTATTATTTACTTGTAACTCTCCTTCCCACCAACCAGTGGTAGTCTTCTTTCTAATTTTTACCAATTGTCCTCGTTGTAAGCTTAATTGTTCTGTGCTAGTGGCTGTGTATGGTGCAATTACAGTTGCCACTTCTGCTTTTTTTGTTCCTTTGGATATCTGAGGAATCATAAATTTAAGTTATAACAATTTTAAAATTTTGTTCTATTAAAGGTACTTAACAAAAATTATTTCATGCAAACAATACACTGAAAGCATAGTTTACCTTGTCATCATTTTCACTATCTTCAGTTGCACTGCTTTCTCTCTAATAACCAAAAACACAAGCCATAGTGAGCAGCAAACAATCAATAAAAAAAAAAATACACAAAAAGCAAGGAATAATAGCATTTTGATAAAAGGAATAATATTAGTAAAAATAAATTTGTTGAGATTATAATTAAGTCAAAATATTTAGTAAACATAATATAATAAAAATATTAAATAATGTATTTATATAATAAAGTGGATGTTGGTTATAAGACTCAATAATATAAGATTCAGTCGCTTATTTTACTCAAAATTGTCTGGACCGCACTTATCCAAATATGTTTAAAAAAAAATTGGTTATAAGAATCAAATCTTGTAAAAAAAATAGTAGAAAATAAACTTTTTTAGTAAAATTTACAAATACAAGGTTTTGAAAAGTTATTTGTGTTAGTTATTACTGGTTTCTATCCATGCTTTATAATGTGTACTATAAGTATGTATTTATGTATATGCAACAAAATTTTATCACATTTCATATTTATCACAATTATTATTATTGTAGTGTGAGGTATAAATATACTCAAGTGATGAGGAGGAAAAGATTAATGTCGTAGTTAGGCCACCATCAAATAATGAGGTTTTAGATGCTCTAGATGTGTTGAGAAAAGCTGTTCATCACTGAGATACTAATTTTAACAAACAATATGAGTATGAGCAGTATATTTCTGGAATACTAATGATTGAAAATAAAAAACAAATGAAAATCACTAATTTTTTTCCATAAATAATAAATACCTAATATTAATAAAATTACAAATTAAAAAAGTTATTAAAAAAGTTTTTAAATTAAAATAATGTTAGTAATTAACAATAAAGATAAATCTATGATGTGGGATATTAAATAATGCAAAATTGTGTTCTAGATTAACAGAAGTTAAATATTTCAAAATACTTTTTAGTTATTTTTAAGTAATAAACAAAGAAAAGAAATTTATGCCAACATGCTATATAACATGAAAGCAGTGTTGCAACAGTAGCAAAGTAAAAATTGCCCCTCTACTTAATATGTTGACATTCCCAGGCAATTCATACTTCTTACAAAAAGAAAACTAGTCAATTAATCCTCTAGAAAAGGATTAAAGTATATATAAATATTTAAAGTGTTTAAAAAGGAACAATAGATGTTGAGTGTATTATATATAATATACAAGGCAATTTTTTTATACTTAGTTGGATTTATACCTTTGTTGATGCTAGATCCGGTGTCACTGATCTACTACCATCACGTTTTTGAGGTTCTAGCATAATAGGAGTAGTCATTGGTGAAGAAGTAACAGACGTTTCTGATTTTACTGATGAAGCTGTTTCAAAAGGAGGATTCTTATTCACAGTACTTTCCCTAGGCTATACACAATTATGTTAATTAAAAATAAAATTGAAATAAAAATATTTATTACAAAAAAATAAAAAACAGTGAAACCTCCATAATACTAACCAAAACTTACTAAAAAATAAGTTGACTACTTAATATTTTCTTAAATTTCAAGCGTATAAAATAATCATTTTATAATAAAGATTAACATATGTCTAAAATTAACTACGCTGATATAAAAATCAAAATTAAATGGTCATTAATTTATATTTAAACAAAAATAATAAGGTATAAAAATAAAAAAAAATTAAGTAGTTGAAATTAATATTACAATCAATTTTTCAATTTATACATTTCACTTAATTTCATAAGTAATGCAATATTATATACATTTTTGTGAAAAGTTAAAGCTTAAATTATGATGATGGTTTCTTTGTACTTTAATGATTTTTAAAAACATTGATATATTAAAAATAAAAATTTACCTGAGGATCAATATATTGCACATAGTTAGAAGGAAATATTCCAGACCTGTCACCTATTATTCCTGTCCACCAATCGCCATCCTTTTTTGTTACTAAAACCACTTCATCCTGATTCATGTTTAAATCTCCTGGTTCCACAGACTCATATGGATAGAGAACAATATAATATTCTAAATAAAAAGTATCAATTAGTTAATAAAATGAATTAATTTTATAAGTGTTGTAATGAAATATAAAAATGTTTTGTTAAATATTCTCATAGTTAGTTTACTATGCTCTATTAATGTTAAGAAGGAATTTTGATAGACAAATTGTGTTCAGGAGCATGGCTTTACTATACAGCAGGCAGAAATGTTGGTTGAATAGATGACTAACAGAGGGATTTCTGACAGTGAAAACTGGTCACCACCAGTGAGGTTCCTTCTTAACATGAATAAATTATATATATATATATATATATATATATATATATATATATATATATATATATACATTAGGACTTGAATTTATTGATAAATATGCAGCTGACTTAAGTCGGTGCTTTGAATAAATTATAAATTATAATCATTCACAAAATATAAAAACACTAAAGTACTGAAAACTGTGAGATGGATGACAATTTTCACACAAAATAAATCATTTGTACATATTGACATTATAATATTATTTATAAACCTTGTTTGTCACTTGGAATATTAGTATCTTTGACTGAATTTTGAATTATGGACACAGACGATTTTTGGAACCAGCCAACATTGTTATCTGAAGTTTTACCATACCACCAATCACCCTATAAATAATTAAATATTTAAAATATTGTGGTAATCATATTACTAGAAATAATAATAATAAGCTACGTAATAATAATAATAATAAGCTAAGTAATAGTATTTGCTTAGTTAAAATTTCTGAAGGAACAAGAGAAGGATGTCTCAAGATCCCTAAATACAATACTACAGTTTTGCAGAATTATTACATTCATAGGGCCATATTAATATTTAATTAACTCCCTAAAGAAGTCTAAGGTTAAGCTAATTATATTTCAAAAACGTAATTACTGATTATTATTACCCGAAATTTTTGTTATTATTATTAGGTATTATTATTATTATTATTATTATTATATATATATATTTCCTTCCTTTTCCTATTTAATTAATATCTAACTAATTGTAATGTCTTGTTATCATGTTATTCTTAGATTTTGTAGTATTTAGATAACCAAATCTGTTTCTAAAATAATATTTATGTTAAGAGACCCCTCCCTTCTCATCACAAGCTTACTTAAAGAGAGAGGGTAAACAACTCTTATATATACTGTAAGTTTAAATTGTTATATTTTATTAACTTTGTTGAGTTGAAATAAATAAAAATAAAAATAAAAAAAAATAAACAATCAAGTAGTATAGTAAATATAAATAACATTAAGAATAATGGAAATGTTTATTAATTTAAACCAAGAGCCAGCCTTGATAGCAAATTAAAATAAAGATGATATGACATGGTGAAAGGGGAGGGAGGAAAAGAAAAAAATAAGAAACTTAAATAGGAGATGAGAAGATAATCAAACAGGATATGCAGGAGGTTGCATGGTACCACCTCAAGATGAAGTATGCACATGAGAGA
Organism: Pentalonia nigronervosa; assembly: GCA_014851325.1. NCBI lineage: Eukaryota > Metazoa > Arthropoda > Insecta > Hemiptera > Aphididae > Pentalonia > Pentalonia nigronervosa. Next base: position 11,134 of record JACXSJ010000301.1, read on the forward strand.
CGAGTTGAAGGAAAATAAATAATAATGGGAAAAAAGCATCATAAGGCCAAGTTGTTAATGTGTGAATAGGACTATTGACTATAATCACAATTTTGATGAAAGAAAAGCAATGGAAACCCTGGTTGTGAGTTAATTATTGGACATTAAAAAAGTATAGTAATAAATTAAGGAAGAGGCTTATTTAATAAAAATTCTAATTTATTTATTAAATGTCCAAAAAACAAACACAATAATAATCCCTTATAAAATGAATAATTAAAAATGACTTAATTAGGTTATAATTGATTTCTATGATATATAATTAATCAATAATACATACTTGATTTTCAGTTACGTCAATAATATCACCAGCTACCAATGACAAATAAGTACTGTCTTTACCAGTCCAATCATTTAATGCTTGTGCTTTAATATTCACTGATTTACCAAGTCCTAAAATAAGTTTAGTAGGATATGAAGTACTAAACTCATCAGTTTCAAATCCTTGTCCAGGCTCATTTTCTGGTAATTCAGCAATTCCTCTACAACAACATAATGTTACACAATTTACTAAATAAAAAACAAAAAAATATTCTTTACTCTAATGGTTTTTGAGTAGATACAAAATTATCTTCTAAAAGCACTTGTCGATTGGCAATAATATCACGAATGTCATCAGATCCATCAACTGTTTCAACATAGGATTCTGGAAACCATCCTGTCTTGTTCTTCAATTCTCCTGTTAACCATCCAGGTTCTGCATTTTGTTCCAATGGAACCATAATAATATCCCCAGGTTGGAAAGATAATTCATCAGTGTTACGAGCTTCAAACTCATACAAAGCTCGACATTTTTTATAAGCACTTGATTCTAAACATACATATATATATATATATGGAAATATTAAAATTTGCAATTTATTTATATGTATTTATTATTTATTAACTGGTACCTAAAGAAGTTGCAGACTTTTCCTCAACCCAGTCAGTAGTTGGTGCTGAATTCCATGCATCATCTCCCCAAGATGACATTTCCTTTGCTTTACTTTTCTTCATTTCTATAACTTTCTTAGTGTTTTCTTCGTAACTTGGATAGATTTTTTCACAATCTTCTACAAGCTTGGTCAACTGAGCTTTTAATTGATCAATAGAACTATTATTGTTTTCAACATCTTGTTTTTTAAGTTCAATCTAAAAAAAAAAAAAATAAAACAATTTAAAAATAAAATGCAAATTAATGATAATTAGGTATGATCTTACTTGTGAATTGAGATCATTAATTTTATCTTGTAAGCTTTTGAATGTTAATTTTTTATTAGAAATTGCTGATTGTATTTGTTCTTGACCTTCTACAGTTTCAAAAGTAGGATTCATTTTGTTCTTAGCTTCTAAACGTACTTTTTCTTGACTCACAATGATAAGACGTTGATTTTGTTCTTTTAAAGTAGATTTCAAACGTGACATTTCATTCATTTGAGTGTCTCGTGTTGTACGCATACTATCAATAGTAGATTTCACTCCTGTTACACTTGCACGAGTCTCACTAATTTTTTGTGATAGCTCACGCACTTTATCAGTCTAAAAATACCAAATTCACAATTTCATATACAAATTTTCAATTTTTAATTATTAACTTACCATTTGTTGTAGATCAATACTTAAACTTTGGTTTTTGCCCTTTAATTTCAGTACTGTTTCTTGTTCCTTCTGTCGTTGTTGTTGAAGTTCCATACTTCTTTGTTTTTCCCACTCTAATTGACGCTGCCTTTCCATTTCTCTTTATTTCATTTTTAAAATAGATACCCAATAAGTTATTGTAAAAAGAAAAAACCATACAAAATGAAACTTACTTTCGAGCTGCTTCTCTTTGTTCTTGAGCTCTTTTTCTTTGCTCTTCTCTTTCCTGTTCTAGTTCTTTTTGTTTTCTCATTTGTATTTCAAGTTCATCTTGTCTCCTTTTTTCTTGTTCTAATCGTATTTTTTCTCTCCTATCTTGCTCTTCCCTTTCCTTGCGCTCACGTTCCTCTTGTTCTTTTCTCTGAATTTCCAATAGAGCTTTACGGCGTCTTTCTAACTCAGCTTGTCCTTTTTCAAAATTTTCTTTGCGTTTATCCTCAAAAGTTGTTTGATTTATCAAACAAGAATCAGACTCAGGAGTTCCTTCACTTGGAGCAGTTAAACTATTCTGACGTTGGCGTCGAACAGAAGGGGGTATAAGTTCAGGGGGCAAAGGAATTCGAATTTTTTCCCCAGATTTAGCCAAATCACACAAGTACATAGCTAGGACAAATTCGTCACAGCATAACTGACCATCTTTATCCATGTCAGAGAGATTCCTTCAAAAGTCAAAACACTTTGATATTAATTTAATATAAAAAATTTAAAACTTAAACCAATTCAATTTACCATATTTGTGCAAGGACGTTTTGTGGTAGTTGAGTAGCAACCATGATGCCACGTGCTTGAACTCCAGTTAAAAAACCTGTCCTTGTACGATCAGTAGTATTAAAAATCTGTGTATACTTCAATTTAGTCTGATGTGGTACTGCCCATTCCTGATTTCCTCTATAATAAATACAATTGTAGACTTTAATACAAGCAATCTTCATAAAATAATTTTATAATCATAGAAAATGTAAAAGTAGTTAATACATAATTCAAACATTATTATGAACTCTAAACAATTAAAAACTATTTAAGAGAACTATTAAAATATTATGAATACAGAAAATCTTAATAATATGATATATTGTAAGGTATATATTATATATAACAAAGTTCTGTTTATTATGGTTTGCCTATGAGGTATAACATTTTAAATCTATTAAATAAATGATTGTATTTTTTACTTACGGAGAATCTATTGATATAGGCATTGACATAGAAGCAACTGGCGTACCAGGAACTAAAAATATAAAATAATAAAAATTAATATTATGAAAACAGAATTATTTTCTCAACTTACGAGATGGTGCAGCAGGTAGTGCAGATTTAATAGGAGCAGCTTGACCAACTAATGCCATGTTATTTGTTGAATTTGAAATCTGAACTGGAGAAGATCTATTTACAATTGGACTAATTGTAGGATTTGCGGTGCCAATGGGAGAAGAAGCTGCTGGTATTAATGGCGGTGATGCTGATGGTAAAATTGTTGTTGGAGACACATTTGATAATGGCAAAGTCATAGGTGGCGCAATTCCAGGAGTCATTGTTGGAGGACTTGTAAGAAGTGGAGATGAAGCTTTAGGAACAGAATCTAAATATTTATATTCTAAAATTAGTTTAATTCAATTAAGCATAAGAAAGGTAATTTTTAAATTACTTAGAGACTGAACAGAGTTCCATAGATTACTAGGGATGACTTTAGGTAGCTCTAAACCTCTAAGTTTAAGACTAATTAATTTGCAAGCAATTGTAAATTCAATAATATTCATACGACCATCTGCATCGGTATCAGCTAAACCCCTGCAAATAAATTAATATTAATATATTAACAATCTAAATAAAATTAACCACAAATAAATACATGAGTAGAAATATTTTTTAAATTTTACCATATTTGACCAAGTACTAGTGGGGGTAGTCTAGATTGTAAAAGAAATCCCTTGGCCTGTTCACCTGTAATGACACCACCTACTGGTTTTAATGCTTGAAAATGTGTGCAAAAACGTGTCCATTCTTGAGGAGTCACCACCCAAGGATCCATATCACTGGGTTTATTAACTTAACCTAAAAATTATAAATGCTCAATAATTATACATTTCTTATTTTCTTGTTCTTTATACTTAAATCATTTAAATAATTATTAAAAAAATTATCACGATCTTTGGCATATAAAGTTTTGAAAGTTAATAAATACAATTTACTTTAACATCACACACTAATAACTTTTCCTTTTCGTTTGTTGTTAAATAATATAATTATAGTTAAAATAATTTTTTAGGCGTAGGTATTATAAATTATAATCTATAAACTACAATTTAGAAAATTTGTTCAAATTTAACAAAATATGATGTTAAAAATTAAAATTATTATGTAAGAATTACTACTAGTCTTGGAAATTTAAAAAAAAATAAAGTAGACAAAGTATAGAACTATTAATTACTAAGAATAATATTCAACTGTGACCCTAGCACCAACACTATACAATTTAGAACCAATAATAAAAATTTGAAATAATAATTAATATTACACATCAATATTTTATTCTAAAACCTAGCCCCACAGCATTCATCTTGAACTATATAAATATATTTGTTGCACAACAGTACAGATTGAATAATTACTTTTGCCAAAACAAAGTTATTATTTCAAGCATTAAAAAATTTTGAGTACCTAGTAAAAACTAAAAATGTAGGTCGTGCATGTTAATTCACAGTTCAACAAAAATTATTGACACATATTTTTTTTATCATGATTCATATAATATAATTTTGCACATTTTAAAGTTTTAGTAAATATTGTATGGTTATAGGTACACAAGTAGTAAAATAGATAAATAACTTGTTACAAATTCCATAACATTCTCAAGATAGTTTAGGAAGTGCGGCAAAAAATACATTTTAATTTATCTATTTATTACTTTGCATTAGTACATTATATTTTATATTTTATGACTCATCAATCTCTAATTTTAATATCACGATCTGGCAATTAACAAACTCATACAAAATACAAATGCAGATACAATGTGGACTAATAATAATTTTAATGTTTTGATATAAAATAAATAATAACCAGTTTGAGTTCAAAATCTGTCATACAATGAAATCATCAGTTGATCATCGTGATAAATAATAATATGAACTTTGTTAATTTTAGAATAGTAAAAAAATGCCATGTTAGTTAATTTATTTAAAAACACTAGAAACAAATGAAATAAAAGTAGAAGACAATATTTTATTCAGTGTTAATTTTGAGTTAAACCTAGGCACATACAATAAGAGAAGGGGGTTATAATAGGTGAATAAAACTTAAATAAACGCATGACTCAGAAACACGGATAGATCAATATTTGGAAATAAAGATTATAATAGTAGACATTGTAGTTATTGGCGGATACCTGCTTGGTATTATTATACATAAATTTATTAAAACAATGGGTTGGTACACGGATAACGATGGTATTCATCAATGGTTGTGAAAATGTTTGAAAAAATCAAAAAAAAAAAAACAATTTCGCAAATTTATTTATGCACATAAATATATTGGGTATTGTAACGCACGCGGTGAATGGAAAACGAACGACGAGTGAAACGATTTGGCTTCTGCGGCGCCCACCCGAAGACGAGAATATTATTACGTTTATCATACGTATATAATGTAATATAGTATATTATTATGTCGTAATTCGCAGTCACAGTGGCGGCAGCAACAGAAGCAACATCAGTAACGGCGAACGGCAATTATTAACGATTAACAATAAACAATTATGACGGAGAGTATCGTAGGTATTATGGGTGTCGGGCGACACACAACGAACGAGCCAACGCGGCGGTGGCTGCCGCGACCGCGAAACGAACGCGACACACAACAATACTACGAATTGAGCAATCTTACCGGCGCGCACAGCTTTGACGGCGAACCCACACTCCGGCGGCGTAATTGTTTGATGGGCGTGTGTGATGCGTTTGACGAGAACGGTAGGAAAACGATTTGAACCCAGAAATCTAGGCTCGTAGTGCGCGAATCGTAACCGCTACGTTTTTTTCGCCGCGTTATTTATCATTTGACATTTAAATATTTTTCCCCGATAATCGACCGCCCGCCCACAACACTTGCGACGAAACCTCTCTTATATATTATGAATTATAATAAATGATATATATATATAATAAAATACGTACGACAAACGTTATTGTTGATTTTTTTTTTATCACTGAGCGCTAGTGGTGCCCAAACGCGATCGAAGGATAAATTTTTTTTATTGGAAAAAAATATACTTTTCCACTTTTCGTCGTCCGTCGATTTGTGTAGTGCAAATAATAACTACTATAATAAATCGTATTCGATTGAAGCTGTCGACTGTGTGGTCATGGTTTTTGCAATAACAGAGTAACTGACGCCCAAAACGTTTCCTTTGAATTTTTATAATTTTTGCGCAAAAAAATCTACAGCCCTACAGATTCTGTGCTACAACTATAATATTTTATAGTCGACTTTTCAAACAAACGGCCGACGGAATATTTTTATGTGAATCTTACAAAAATGTATAGAATTGATAAATACATTTAATGAATCTTTCCATCCGCCCGAATAATTATTGATTAAAAATGTTACGATTTACAAATAATTGTAAGTCGCAAATTCACAACAATCACACCCGCTCGACCGCACGACCATGGATTGACGAGTCGGACGCGGGACGACGATATTTTGGTCCGCACTTGATTGTCAGCTGTTTTACGTATTGAACACTTGGCCTCCTTATCTTTATTATTCGCTCGCTCCACGACCACCGCCAACAGCAGCGCAGCAGCAGCAAGCTCGTATTTGACGTGCGACGATATTTTTATTTATTAATATTTCTGGCCTAGAGGGTCGAAGAAAAAAGTATTGTATGCAATTTGGACAGGACGACATTTATCTAATCCAGCCCACGGTTGCTCTAAATTATATGCACAACACGACATTAATATCGACGGTGGTTGAAAAAGTCGCGTGTGTCGCAAATAAAAAATTACTGTTGCTGCTACGAAATACCGTTTTCTCAATGCCACTACTTCAACTACTGACACAATTGTTCTACACTTAGGTACGTACAATTTATACGTCGTTTGCAAATTGTAATTTGTACATTTATTTGTCCCCAACTGTTCTGCAGTAGGTATTTGAATGCACGATAATTGTGTCGTCTAACATTCTTTCCAGTTGGTCAACATGAAAAAACTCTTTTCAAAAATTGACAACTCCAACAAAGATCCCAACGGCTTTGTTGGTAAACAGTTCATTGTTGGCCGTACTTCCGTAACTGTTGAAGACGTGATCGCTGAAGGTAATTCGCAATATCTATAATAATATATAAATAGTACATAATACATATATTATTGTTATCATCATCATGCTTACAATAATCATTCGTCAAATTTTTCAGGAGGTTTTGCTGTGGTTTTTCTTGTAAAAAGCAACAATAAAAAGTATGCTGTTAAGCGGCTGTTTGTCAATGATGAAATGGATTTAGGCGTAGCTAAAAAGGAGATACAAATAGCCGTATGTTAAAACTTTGATTAACGAAATAATTTTAATATTTGTGGTTTATATCAATACTAACAAACTTCAATAAATTACTAAATGATTTTTGATTACTGATATATAACTCATAAATATAAATACTACAAATTCATTCATATATTGTCTCGACTTTTAGAGTAGCTTAAATGGGCATAAAAATATTGTTGGCTTTATTGACTCAAATATTACACGCCATAATAATGGAGTTCATGAAGTATTGATGTTGATGCCTTACTGTCCGTCTAATGTTTTAACTTTAATGAACAGCAGGTAATGTATAATTATATGAATAAAAATAATTATTAGCCTTAAAATTTTCTTAGGTACAATAATTAAATATCAAAATGAAAATATATATTTTATTTTTATTTTTACTAAACTGTATTTTACAATTTATTTATTTATTTTGTATGGCTTTAAATACAAATCAATTTAACTATCAAACTATAACTAAAACCATACATTAGATAATATAGATATAAAATTATAATGGTATGACTTTAAATAGAATTGTAATTAATCAAAAATCGCAAATATTAAAGACACATTGTTAATCTGATGTGGGTTCATAGACAGATGTCGAGGTTCGTAATCCAGGTGGCTTTTAGTGACATTGCATGCAGGCCTTTAAAGCCTTGATTGAATTTTCTACTTTGGCAATCCACTACTATATGATTTATTGTTCCCGTTTCCGCTGTCACATACTGGGTTATCTTGGAACCTCCACTTATGTAGAAGGTGACCACACCAATTATGCCCTGTCCGCAGTCTATTTAACGCGGACTTGGTGTAATGAGGAAGATTCATCCCTAGAACTTCATTATTAGAGTCACATAGTAATTTCTTGATTGGTGCTATGAAGCTTGCCCATTATTTTTGCCATTCCTCAGCACTATCAAACCCTAAACTTATCGGTGTTCTGGCAGACTTAACTGGTGGATCTCTGAATTTTGATCATTGATTGGATGTTGGAAGCATCATCTGATATAATAGTGAGCGTTTGTAATCTACAGATTTCTTAATGATTTTTACAATTACATCTTTCCTATGTATGTGTAGTGGTTTAATGTTTGCCAGTGCCAGTAACCATTGCAGTGGTATAGATTTAACTTTCTTGCTTATTACTCTTATTACGCTATTGAGCTGTATGTCTATTTTCCTTACATGTGTGCTGTTATACCAAACTTGGAACCTATACTCTGCTGTACTATATAGACTAGGCCCAACGCTGTTGTCCTTAAGGTCTTAGCATTGGTGCCCCAACCCGTTCCGCCAAGTACTTTACAATACAGCATAACAATTATTAATAAGAAATGATAATAAATTAAAATTAACAGATTTTTAAAAATACGTAAATATTACAATTAAAATGATCCATAGTCAAAAGTACAGATAACAGTTGACAAATTTATCAGAATTAAATATACAAAACAAAAGTGCCTGTAGATTTAATATAACAAAATAGTATATTATTTACTTTAAAGTTTTGTATAGAAGTGGGAATTTCAAAAAAAAAATATCCCAACTTTAAATTGTGATACAAATAATTTAACTGCATATAATGTAAGATTAGTTAAAAAAATGTAATTTCAAGTCTGTTACAATCCCCTTGGTTGCGTCGCTGATAATATATAGATATAAATATAAGTTTTCTCGAATCTCGATATTAAACTTCATATTAATTAACAATCCCCTTCCTTTTTACTTCTCTTAATTAATTTTATCATAAAATAAATGCTGACTTCTCAATTAAAATTCTTATTTCTAACTTCAATAACTATGTTAAAAGTATTCTGCGAATAATTATTTATCAAGTTATAATATTATCTACCAATACTTGCTGTACAATTTTTTTTTTAAACCTTTTACATATTTATATTTTTCTATTTTTTATTATGAATTATAATTTATTTACAATTGTATAACTAAATTTATTTATTATTATAATCAAATCTATATATTTATACAATTAGCATACATTATTTATATTTCATAGTAATATCAAATTATATGTAAAATGTTGAACTGCATATTTTAAGCATAACTTTGCATATTTCCTTTAAATTATTTCAACACATTTTATTTTTCAGCAATTATCACAATTTTTTTCATTTTTTTAATACTATTTTTATGGACTGCAGTAAATTAAATTGGAATAAAAATAATTTCTCGTTCTATTAATTGAAACAATATTCAGTAAGACATTGTTTTTAAGTCATTCAATAATAATATAGGCTATATGTTATCTGTATATATTATATTAATAGATAACATATCGGATATTAGTGTGTTTGTCTGTAATTAATAGACTCAAAAACTACTAGATTATTTTCAATAAAAATTTTATCTATAGATTCTTAGAGACCTAGAGAGTGTTTATCGTTAATTTTTTCAACCTCTTTAGGTAGCTCACACATTAATTAAGTTTTCAGCTCACCAAAATTTTTTAATAGCGATATGTATGCTAACTTAATATAATTTATCTGAATTGTTAATTAATACCAATATTTAATTATCAATAAAATATTAACTGCATAATTCTAGTTTCATAAATTAAATTGCCTTAAATCATAGTAATACATATATCTACCATTTTGTCACTAGTTTACTCATCGATTGAGTACTTGTAGATGTTATTTTTTCCATAAAATAAGAAACTCAATTCTACACAATTTACTTTTTATTAAATATAAATATATATTTTATAAACATTACTGATTAGCTTAATGATTCATGGTATGACTCATCTAAAAATGTATAAATTATTGATTGTCAACATGTGTCAAATGGCAAACACTCAATGTCAATGTTAGGTACATAGTTATTATAAACTTTAAAAAAAATATTGATATTGATATATTGATAAATTTTGATATAGCTTGATGTTTTTATTTTTGTGTTATCAAGAAATAACATAACATTATAATAAATAAATGTTAATCTAATTTATAAAATATATGCTATTTATATTGTATTTTAGACTGCAATCTGGCCTAACAGAACCCGAAGTTCTTCAAATATTTTGTGATACTTGTGAAGCTGTTAGCCGTTTACACCACTCTCAAACACCTATAATACACAGAGATTTGAAAATAGAAAACATCTTAGTTAGTGAAAATGGTCAATATTTACTATGTGATTTTGGTTCAGCAACAGCACGTGAACTTGATCCAAATATACAAGGAGTACATGCTATAGAAGAAGAAATTAACAAGTATACTACCATATCTTATAGATCACCTGAAATGATTGACTTGTACAACAATAAAGTAATAACCACAAAATCAGATATCTGGGCTTTGGGTTGTCTATTGTACAAGTTATGTTATTTTACATTACCATTTGGTGAAAGTCCATTAAAAATACAAAGTGGTCAGTTCAGTATTCCAGACTCTCCTGAATATTCTATTAAATTAAATACATTAATAAGTAAGTTTAAATCTAACAACATTTATTATTCAACATAAAATCAAGATTGTTTAAATCATATAAACAATAATTTACAGAATTTATGTTGGAGGTTGAACCTGATTTACGTCCAGATATTTTCCAAGTTTCTTACATTGCATTCCAATTAGCTGGGAAAGATTGTCCTGTTCAAAATTTAAATGTATTATAAATTACCTATTAACAAAAAATAATAGACATTTTAACCATACATTTTCTTACTGTTGTTTCAGAATGTTCCCAATCCAAATATCAATGAATTAATTGTATATCTAAATGAAAAACGAGTTCCTCAAACACCAAAAACACATGTGAAACAAAATTACCATTCATCTGCTATTGTAGAAGGCACTAGTGTGAATCCTAGACAAAGACCAAAACCTTTAAGTTCGGGTATACCTCCACCTTTAGGTTCATCTCCTACATTTAAAAAAGCATTTCAACCAGTTGTTGGAATTTTGGCAAATTCTCATTCACCGGATACGTCTCAACAAAATAAAATGCCGCAACAAATATCTCCACGTGAAAAGGCTCCACAGGTGTTATTTCCAGTCAAAGGTAGATAATTAACGTAACATAAATATTTTCAAGGAAATGAACTTTAAACTAATAAGTATTATATGTTTATAACATATAGACTATGCTGATCCATTTGTTGAAACTACATTCACTCAATCTACAACAGTATCGCCTTCATCGTCCCCTTTAATATCTATGCCTAAACATAAACGAAATGTTAGTGAAACTTCTACATTCTCCAAGTATGCATTACTTATTATTTTATTTTGGTAACTGTTGAATTTTCATTTATTAAGAAAGATATTTTATTTTAGAATATTTGTTAATGATAATTCAAATCAATTCATGACACCTTATGGAGATTCTACAAAAATATGTTCTGTACCTACAAATGATTCTACCAGTTTTTCAATTTCTAATGTGCGTATTAATATATTTTATAATCCATTACTATGATAGTTTTTCTTTTAATTAAATCAATAATTATCATACTTATTTTCCTATTATAAATTATATTTTAGGTTGAAGTTAATAATTTGAATGCAAAAACTTCATGGAATCCATTTGAAGAGTCATCATCATTTAATTATCAAACTACTGGTGAAGAAATTTTCAACTCTTCATTTAATCAAATCCCTTCAAATGGCAATGGTAATAAGTTATTTGGATAGTTTTAATATAAATTATATTTATTAATAATTCATTAAAATCTGTACCATTAGTATGCTATTTTATTTTAGTTAAACATTCAATTTTTAGATGAAGTTAATGAAAAATCTCAAGAAAGTACTACAAAAACAGTGAAATCCAATATAACCGATGAAGATCCATTTGGTTCTGCACCATTTCCTTACAAAAGTTAGTAATATTGAATTGGTTATTTTTAATTAATTATAAAATAAAAATATTGAGTTGAAATATATATAGTGATAAAATATAATTTTTTATTATGTCTTAGGCATAGATGAATCTATAGGAAATAGTCCAATTAGAAAATTGTCACTTAACGGTAAGTAAATAATTTTTTTTTTTATATCAAATCTAGCTTTTAACAAAATACTATTATGGAGGTTTCTTTAACAGTATAGTGGTAGTTTTAAAATGAATAATAAAATTAAAAATAGAAATTTTCATGTAAACAAATTAAAATTTTTTAATGATAAATTGTTTGTTTTCATAAAATATTCTTGTAAAAACCTATAATTTTGACTTTAAGAAAAACTACTTTATTAAAGATAAAATATGGTAATATTGAGATTGCAAATAAATGAAATTATTATTTAAGATATTATTTTACACACTATGCTTTTATACTAAATAATTATAATTAGTAGCTTATAGTTAATACTAATAATTAGTTTAATAATAAACTTGGTTTGATAGACATTGTTCAATGAAATAAATATTCTTATTTAAGTGTTAAATAGTAAAATGTATTTTATTTTTATTAGATAATAAAATAATTTATTCATACATGTTATAATATATATGTAAAGAACACAATATATCTTTCTGTTTAAAGACAAGCTTTTATACAACTATTTTCTAAAATAATAATTTTAATAAATAATTTAGGATAATCCTTATTTTTTTCATTATAATAAATACAATTTAAAGTAATGGTATCATTATTTTCCAATTACATATTAATATAATATATTTTTTAAAACTGTTAAACCTATTACTATTAAGTATTTTGGACTAAAAAGTTATTTATTTATTCATATAACAGATTTAATTATAAGCTCTTAAATATATTTATAAAGGGATATTATTGCAGATTGTATCTTGAGTGTCGGAAACCTCCTTATTAGATTTCTTCATTTTTACTAACACATAATTATACTATTATTTAATTTTCTATCAGCATGAATGTTCTTAAATTCATTTTTTCTATTTTAATAATGCTAAGATAAAATTTTAAAAAATTGTAACTATTGTAAATTATTTTTTATTTCAAAAATTATAATACTTGTTTGCCAATTTAACTAAGCTTGTGCTATTTAACAACCATTAAAACTCTTATTTGGTAATATGGTGCTTGTTGGTTGGTTCTTTGTAGGTTTGCGACATGATGGGAATCGGGATTGATACACATTAAACAATGTCTCACCATAAATTGTGCATATCATAGATACGAGTAACGGTGATAATATATGCATGAATTATTTACCTTCTACAACAACTACTGTTCTACTTAGTTAAATTTTATACTTCTTATAGTAGTAATTAACTTTTAATCTTATATACCTTATAAAATTGCATGTTAAATATCTTATTATTTAAAATATATAATATCGTTTATTTGAATTTATTAGTGTTTTTCGTCTATCATCTCTTAATTTTTTAGGCACTGACCTTAAAAAAAATGCTGAAAAATGGAAGACCTACTTCATTGAACATAATTTGAAATTAGACAGATTAATATTAAATAATGAACCCGATAGTGACGAGATTGCTACTGGTTTAGTAGCAACAACACGTAGTGATGATGAGTTGGAATCAAATGAATGTTCATCAACCCCTTTTGTGAAAATTCCACTTGAAGATCGCTCAAAATATGAAAAATTAGCTTGCAATACTGATGAGGTTTCTTCAGACGATAGTCAAGTGATGAGTGGTGAAACTAGAAAAAAATCTTCAAAACGAAGAAAAATTCCAGAATTTAAATCAAATAGTCGTTTCCGAAAGGACAAAAAGAATAAAAAACATCAGAATGATTATGACCAATCTGATGATGATTCTATTGGATCAGCTAGTGATCTCCAAACTCGTAATGATGAAGAAGACACAAACAAAAACATTCCTGAAACTATGACAGTAAAAGACAGTATGATTACATGTGGATCATCAGCTTATCATGCTGAATGTGAAAGCATGGCACGAGACGATATTCCTCCACTGAATGCCCAAGGAGCAACTAGACTTCGTGACCCTGTACCTGTTAAAAATGTTGATGCTGAAATACCATTGATTTCAGATAACGAAGGTGAAGAGTATGAAAGTTTAGGTAATGCTGATGTGTTTGCTATGGCACCATTTCCTAAGGCGAAAAAAAAATGTTCAGACAGCGACTCAGATCTATTTGGTTCTGTACCTTTCAAGTTGAACACTAATCCATTTGAACAAGCAGATTTTGCTGATAGCGTTTATTTTGAAAAAGAAAATTTAACCGAAGTACCTTTTAGATCTGAACCAAAAGAAGCTATTTTAGTGGATTTAGATCCACAAGAGCCAATTTACATGAAAATAATTCATCAAAATGTTACTCAGGTAGCAACTAATAAAGTGATAACTACATTAGCTACAAGTAGTGGATTCAGTAATATGAGTTTCGAAGATTACTCTAGTAGTGATGCTGAAGAGTCACAAGCTCCAGTTTATTCACCCTTTGAAGTAGTTCGACCTGCTGAATGTGACATAAAAAGATCTTCATTAAAAAGTCGTAGTAATCCATTTACATAACAAATATTTAAAATAATAAAAAAATATCTTATAGACCTTATATATTTAAAGTCTATAGTTTAGTTAAATTAATAATTTAACACTAGTTTTCTTGGTTCACGAAGAGTACAATCATGTATTAAAAACATAATTATCTTAGCATAGCTATAAAACTGTTACTAAAAGTACAACATATTGAAATCTCTCCTGTTTTAAAAACATTTCTATTGTGATTTTAGTTATGTTTAAGTGTGATATATATAGCACTTAAGACAAGTATTATTAAGTCTAGTATATTGGCAATTGATGGTCTTATATTTATATTGTTATATTTTATTATTGTTTTATTATTTTTTTTTTCAATTGTTTTAAAACTACCTATTGTTGTTTTATTTATCTAGTTTCTTAATAGTCATTATTTTAAATATTTAAACTAATTGTACTTTATAGTCAAATACTACCTATAAAGTATCCTATATTGTGTGTATACTGTAAACTGTAGCAGCTGAAACATGTTACAATAATTCTTATATTCATAAGTATACTTAATGAATACAGTATTATTTTAATATTTTAGGCAACTTTTTAATGAAAGATGAAAATTGTTATATGATGGTTTTAATTTGTATGAAAACACTATGAACATGGAATCTATTTATTTAACAAAAAAACCAATGCTTTCTTCATTACCTTTTTTCAGTTGAATGTGATGTATTTAAACATGCTTTAATTGTCACAGTTTAATTAATTAAGAATCTACAATAATTTTTTACAAGTGTCTTATGTTAAAGTTTGACAAAATTTGTCAAAATCACCAACTATTTTAAATTAGTTAGAAATTCATAAAAAAAATTTTTTTATATCTAAGATTCGAAAATTGAATATAAAATTCCTTGTAAGTTTTTCTACCTTATTAAAAAAAAAAAGCTATTATGGTGAATGGTGATGTATTGTAAAAACATGAGAAAAAATATTTTAACCAAACCAATAAACAATTTTTGGAAGACAGTGATAGTTGCTTCCTCGTAGAATTATCTTAGTACCTAGTCCCTAGTAAAATAAATTATATATAAATGTCGTTTTAAAAGTCAGACGTTCTGACCCTGATGTATAACAATGTTTATTTTATTTATACTTATTTCTATATACTCCTACATATAATTGTCAACATTTTAACAACTAATACATTTTTTTTTTAATTATAGCTATAGAGTAATTATTATATAGTCAATAATAAGTAAAAATAGACAATACATATTTTCCTTATAATATATGCCATTAAACTTCTCAACATATATAATATATTATACAGGATATAATTCTTTTCATTGTTAACAATAAACATTAATTATCTAGAAAAAAATAACATTTTTAGAAATATTTTATTTTTATTTTCGACTTAAATGAAACCTCTCTACAATGTAAATTATTAATATACCTTCATAACCCATTCGTCTATACAGTACATTATCTGTAACAAATTGTCCACTCTTAATAACGCAATTTTATAATCAAACATTTTGTGTTTAACAGTACAATTTATTATTTATGGAAGTGTCAGAATTTCAGAAAACGTCTGTATTTCTTTTGTTATCTACCATTGCGTTTATATTATTTCCGTTAGGTAAGGTACCTAATACCTAAATCATTATCACATGTATCTCATTAAAGATGTTCTTTTTTACAAAAACTTTCTATAGGTGACAAAATAAATGTCTGTTGGTACTTTGTTAAATTGAGAGTTTATTCTGTAATTTAATCATTGTAATTTTTACAAATTTTAATTTTATAGATATATAAGCTGATACAGAATATTTTTATTGAATTTCTGTGCATATAAATCAAGTTTGAAATAAATAGGTAGTTTATTAGTTACCTACCTAATAAGTATTCAAAGCTTATTATATGGTAATAATACCATATAATGATAATCATAATATACCTCACCTATACCAGGTGACTATACTCATTATTTTGAAAAGTTTTGACTTTTTTGAAAATATTCTTTTTATATGATTTGATGTTATTTCAAAATAACATTTTTTAAGTTTTGTACACTTTTTTGAAACACTCTATACCTTCATTTTTAATTTTATAATTCTAAGCAGTATTATGTTCGGAGTATCTCAACCCAGTATTCCAGTGCCTTAACTAGAAGTTGGAAAAATGGGCGCATTTAAGTTAAATTGTCAATAACATTACTTTTTATGAAATATTAAAATTCCAAATAATTTTTCTCATAAATTATTAAAAGTTTTATTAAAATCAAAACTAAAAGTGTAGGTATTTCTAATGTAAAATAATTACATAGGCATTGTAGATTATGATTTGATAAATGATGATGTTTATTGATTAGTGTTTTTTTGTATACGTGTACACGATAAGTAGTCGAAATAATACTTCAATTTTCAACTACCTAAACTTTTCTGGTGGGAAAATGAGCCTAGTTGGTGCATTAGAGAGGTCAAAAATTAAAAATTCCCAGTAATTTTCAAAAGCGTTGAGAAAAAAAATTAAAAAAAAACGGGGGAATTTTTATGCCAAAAAAAAACCAGTCTTTGACAAAGTTGATTTACTTTTTTTAAGTGTAACTCAAAACAAAAATAAACATAGATACATAATTCTTTCATTGAATGTTTATATTAGCATTTTTAAAATATTTCGATTATTTTTGAAATATTACAAGACATAAGACATTTTCGATTTTTATTAGTTTCTTTTTTATTGATAAAAAATTATTTGTTTCATCAAAAAACTTGAAATTTAAATACAGGGTTCCTTATAAATATTTATTTAGTGTAATTAAAAAAAAGGTTGACCGTAAATTCACAATTATTTTTTATGAGAGCCTGAAATTTCTTCATCATTGAATATTCGTCCATAAATGGCGTAAATTAAAGATTTCTCATGGAACGATTTTCATTAATTTGAAAACAAATAACCGTAGATACTTAAAATTTAATAATATTTTGGCAAAATTTATTAAAATCACGAAAAATGCAAATTATTTTGAAGTTAAAAATTTATAAAATGTTCAATTTTTAAAGTTTAGAATTTAAAATTTAAAATAAGGTTTTTCATAAGTATTTAATATTATATCTAAAAAATTGATAAACCGATTTTTTTATAGACATTTTAATTTCAAATTTTGGACGAAATTAGATATTAAAACGAATAATAATGATATTTCGTTGTAGGTTTTTTTAAAATATTATTCTTAAAACTTTCAAAGTGTATGTTTATATTTTATACGCATAATGACATTTTTAAATATAATATTTTAGGCAACAATTAATTAAACCTACTGTATTACTATTAGGAAACTAATAAACTACTTTAATAGTAATAAATAATAATATCATCGCTCAAAATCGTTTTTCGTATACAATGATTTTATATCATTAAATTCAAATTTAACATATTCATTTCAACGACCCCTATAGATAAAAGAGCAATACCTGCTTGCTCACCTTTTTTGACACAATAATAAAAATAATATAACATTATTTTGATTAACACGTAAGAATGTAATATTATAATAATTTTATAAAATGAAACACAAATAAACACAATATATAAAATTTGCCTAGGGTGTCGCAGAGAATAGTTACGGCACTGTTTCAACCTATAAAAATCAAATTTTGGACAAATAGTTTATTAGTTATAACAACTTATAAATATTTAAAGACTTAAATTGTGGCAGTCTACTCCACTCACTAAACTTTAAATGCTTAGAAATTGTAAATGATGAATTACTTGTCTGAAATTTGATTGTTATAAACTGAAATAATCCGAATAATATTTTACTTTGGAATATACAATAAAAATTACATGGTGTACTTAAAAAAAAAAAAATATAACGGTAAAAACATTTTTTTTTAATGTTTTGAAATAACAAAAAAATTATGAAAAAAAAATATTTTCAAAAAAGTTTAAACATTTTGAAATAATAAGTGTAGACACTTCAATAAATCATCCTTGTAAAAAGGCAATAGCGAGCTGCAGAATAGATACACCCTGGCCAATATAAAATGTTGGTTCAAAAAAAAATATTTTCAAAAACATTTTGATATAATAGATAAATAAGAATAGATAATAAGTGTTTATTGTTAGAATCGCCCTTTATGTATTGGTACCTACTACAAAAATTTATAATTATAGATTAATTATTAATTATTTTTATTATAATTTATAAATTTTTTTATAACTACTGTAATCTATAATATTATAAACATCTAATTTTAGGTAAATGAATAATTATAATAATTATTTATTTATGTATTAAGTATATATAATAACATCAAATATGTAAAATGCGAATATAGGTATATTATATATATGTATTTGTTGACAAAACTTATTTTTAATGCTAATATACTATAACTTCAAGTTTATTATAAATAACGTTTTTTTAAATGTGGCTATTAAAAACAGCAACAACGATAAATAATAAATAATACATTATACGCTACCAACATATTATAATGACTTCGCGTAAACGTCAAAATATGAATCTAATTTCCTTGCAACACTTATTTTCCCCCTCTACAATAGTTTCTCAATTATAATAATAATATATTCAGTTGATAATCTGCAGATATCCTTGTATGGATGTGTTTTTTTAAGAAAAACCTGAAGCAAGGTTTGGAATGTTTTGTTCGTTCAAAAATATATACCTACATGCATTATGTTATATAAGCTATTATACCTATATATATATATATTATATATCTAAATTGTAAAAAAATAATGATCGACAACTAATGTCAATATTTAAATGTAATGCGAACTTAAATAACAATAAAACGTTTATCCGGTAACTAGTTTATGAGATGATGATTATTATTTAAAAGTGAGTAAGTAGTGCGTAGTTAAGGTTAACCTTAATCTTTATATGGCTATACTTAAATATCATCAAATAAGAAAGCAATATGAACTGTTCATAATTTCCTACAAGTCAGTGAATTTGGTTAAAATAATAAAATGTTGAATAGGTAGGCACCCACCTTCTTGAATCTAACTAATCTCTGCGTTTTTAACGCGTGTGCGTGATTGAATGTATAGAGGTTTGAAGCTAAAGTCAATGTATAATAATTAATAAAAACACGTATATAATAGGTACGACGTTTAACAACATACTACGTCATAATAAATACTATACACATTATACAAGTAGTATTACAACAGTACACGGCGAAGAGACTAGAGTTATACAGACGTACCTACAGTACTTATAATCGATGGTAAAATGCCTATATTACACCTATATGAAGTAGGCGTGTAAAATATTTTAATGTATATTTTTAAATGTTTAATAATCGATCTGATAATTTACAGTGGCGTTAAATAGGCAAAAACCGGTAGGTACAATAAACTGCTCGTACACACAGTGTATAAGTTACCTGAAATTATAGATGTAACCATTACCGCCCAACTGCTCAAGTGGACTAGTGGCGAGTGCCATCGACCATCGTGCCAGACGCCAGTCGGCTAGTCGCCACTCGCCAGTGCTTGAATAGCAGTCAACCTGACTGGTTGTGTGCGTGTGCATCAATTAAACAATAATATAAAACTTCCGTATACATCGATCAATCGTTACATAATACAAAATATGAACACATTTTATAACTTGTGCGTACATATTATTTAACTGTTTATAGTACATAACATATGTACCTATATTGTACATAGAAATTTACGTGGATGTGAAAACCCTGACAAAATGACCGAATGGCCGTGGCTGATGATTATACTGGCTCTCATTAGCACGGTAATGAAATGTTTTTGTACGAATAACACTATTACTTACTGGTTTCACTGTTGTTTTAACGTTTTTGCCATTAGGCGTGAGTTCGTATAATATTTTGATATATATTATTACAATATTCAATATTAAATAGATAGAGCAAACCGACCGTTAAAAGCATAATGATTATTGCATTATTATTATTTCAAACGCGTGTCTTAGATTTATTTTATATAGTTTATGCATACGATATGATGATTTCTATAATTAGATAATAGTACTTACTTTAAAACATAATTGTTATAAATTAATAATATTTAAACTATTAAGAAGTCTTGCAATGAATACTTTTATTTTGTATTCAAATAAATGAGTATAAAGTATTCAATATACGTATTCGAATACAGAATACATTTAAAAATACGTTTAAAAAAACATATTAAAATGCTCGAAAAAGTATTCAAATATTTCTAGAATATATTTTTTTCCTTGCTAATTTTTGTTAGTTTTGGAATGATTGGAAATTAACGTTTAATCATAAAAATTAATAATATGATTACCTATTGTATTTAATATTTAATTATTAACTACATTTTTATTACATTTTAATAGCATTGCTTTATCAAAAAAGTTCGTCGATTTATAATCTGCCCGATTTTTAATGAAAACATTTATTTTGTTACAAATTTAAAGCTACCTACTTGTTGAGTTCAAAAAGAGTATTTTTTAATTAATTAAAAAATACAAAAAAACATTATTTAAAATACGTATTTGAATTATTTTTTCAAAAATTATTCAAAATACTATTCGAATAAATGTATTCAAAATGTATTCGAATACTTTACAAGACTACTATTGAGGTACCTTGGCGGTGTATAGTATTATTTAGTAATGTACTCGACGATATTTTATGCAATTTTTTGAGACATGTTACCTAGTTGGTAGGTTTTTAAAATGTATGACTTAACTTCGTACCTAGTTCGGTAATAATTAAAATTTATTTAAATCTAGGAAAAAATAATAATTTACTTGACGTGTTAATGTCCAATTTGTAATAGATTATAATCGAATAGTATTAAATACTTACCTAATTTTTTATTAGGTACCTATAACAAACTTACGTGATTAAATTAAAGAACATGACAAAAATAAATAAACTTTTAAAATATTTTTATTTGTTAGAACCAATTATAGGTATGACGTGTATTGTGTATGTATAATACTTAATGTTTATAGAATATTAATTAATAATAAATATTTATTAATATTATTATATAGACGCATTTTTATATCTTATAAAATATTATGAAAACGTGTTACCTAGGTTTTTGTTTAGTAGTTTATTTATTATTATCTATCTACCTACCTATTATACTCGTAATTTATACTATTTGATGTTTATTTAGAAAAGAAACTCGACAATTAGAAAGTACCTATATATTATCAAACCATGAAGATTATAACTAGTTCTATCTTCATGCATTACATCTATAATAATAGTTTAAATTTTCTGACCTATCCTATTTAAATATTTAACAGTAGGTACTTAAAACCTACCTAATACCAAATACAATAATAATTGATACAATTATATTATTATTGGAAAGTGGGTAGGTACATACTAATAACAATATTCGATAATTTATCGGTAGATAGATTTTAAAATTAAAATACCTACAATAATAGTAACCATTATACAAATCATTATATTATACGAGATAATACAAATACCTAATTAATAAACTTATTACATTCAATATTCGTTTCTAGAATATTATAATAGGTAGTTAATTTGAATGAATATAATTCAAAGATTTTAAGATTAATACAAAATGCAATAAGAAGTTATAATTAAATTAAACATTTTCATGTTTATGTGGGATGTGTGTGAAAAAATACTGACATTTACGGGCGTGTTCACGGGAGTGGATAAGGATGTCATATTTCCCTTTTGGCATATTTTTGTCATATAAAATATTTGATTGAGCAATAAAAGTATATTTACCCGGTCTGAGAAAAGTAAAAAATGCACGTATTCCCAAAATTCCCATTCTAAAAAGCTGAGTACTCCACTACTTACATTACATATTCATTTCTCGTAGATTATAGGTAATAGGCTTACAGTTTTACATCAAAACTTATATTTTAATACGTAGGTTATAACATATTTTATAAAAAAATCCTATCGACATTCGCACGTTTGGATTTACGTGATTAACTAATATAATGCCTATTTTTTTATATATACTGATGAGAAATCTTAGCGCGCTATATCGGTTACATTTTTTAATCATTACTCATTTTACAATATTTTTGGAATGTGATTGAATAACTGCTCGAAACAAAATGATAAAAGCGATATAGACGTGTAATGTTCCTAAATTAGAAACTCTAATTGACGATTGTATATGTATCGTGTTTGACACTAGCATAATATGCTAAATTTTTAATCGAATAAAGAGGTACACAGGTAGAAGATAATTATTACCTTCATTTTAATTATGTTAAATAACAAAATTGTTTTTATTCAACTTTCGATTACTTTCATCAACTTTTACTGTAGGTACCCATTCAGCCTAATTGATTAAATTATTAAGATCAGATTCTCAAAACATAGATAATATTGATTAAATTACAAATGCAGAAGGCCATAGTTTCAGAATATACTTTGAATTTGTGTTATGTTTTAATTAAATAATAAAAATATTTATCATTATTTTGTTAGTATCTAATGACAATTTATTATTATGAAATTGATAGAATTGTTATTATTTTACAATCGATCGTATAATATATTTCTGCAGTACATATAGGAGAGTAGAAATATATTAACACCATTATATAATCATTACAATAATGCAGTGCAAAAATTTATCTAATTATATATTTACTTTTATTAATTATAAAGAGTACAAAGTAAACTACAGAGTGTCAGAGCACAAAAAAAGTCTTACTTTAAAAAGTTAAAAAGTTTATAAATAATTTAAAATTTAAATAGACTTCAACAGTGAAGTTTCCAAAATGTTAGCCGCTAATATTTAATTCTCCTAAAGACATAATCCAGACTTAAAGAGTTATATGTTATACCACAGTATATTTTTGTATTATTAATACTTAAGTCTTAATGTATATATTATTATATTAATATATGATGAAAAAAATGTGTTAAAATTTTAAATTGAGTTAAGACATATTTTTTTATTTCTGCCTCATTATTATTCAGTAATTTGCAATAGGAATCTATATAATATAAATTAGGCAATTAATCACGCCTATATACATATTTATTTTTTTATTAAGTAGATAGTTAATTAATGTCGAAATACATTTTTACCTACATTTATGTTTAGTCATGAATTGATCAAATATTTAATTAAATCCGAATTTTTGCCAATATTGCAATAAATACAACTTACAACAATTGTATTCATAATAAATTAGATAACTTTTTGGTGGTGTCCATTTACACTTTACAGGGCCAATTAGTTTTAATAATGACCTCAGGACCCTTAAAATCACAGCTTGTTCAATGTCCAATATTATTATTATTATAATTAAACTGATTAGAATAGTCTTAACTTAAGGTTAAAAAGGTTAATTTCATTTTTAGGTTCAATGGCCCAATTCAACAGCACAACACACAAATGGCTATAATTCATACCGGGACGGATATGTATGGTCTCCTGCAAGGAATAGGTTGAAAAGAACAAGTTTTTTTGATCAAGATACTACTGCAAATACAACCACGACACCAAGCAATAAGGAGGATCAAAAGTAGGTTAATTGCTAACTCCTATATAGGTTTCATAATTTAATATAAAACAACTATAAAAGGTGCCCAAAATCTTGATACATAAAAAAATATTATCATCAGTATTCTCTATTGAGTACCATTATATTGTACTATTTACTATAAGGACAATGATGCATATTATATCATAACATAGTCACATAGGTATATATTAAAAATGTAGGTATAGGGATTCTAAAAAATGATCAATATTATAAAATTTGTTTTATATTATATTAGTACATTTATATAATCATAAACCAAAATTAATTTGTATGTAATTGTTTGAATAATAATAATACATTGGATAAAATAAACGTCATCGCATTTTGGAACAAACAGTTTGTTTCAATCGTCAGCGTTGATAGTGGTCTCTGGAACTTAAGAGTGTCTCTTAACTATCTTAAATTTAACTGGAGATCAGGCGAATGGTATGATTTTTTTGTTCAGAAAAATCGGGGAACTATATCTTATTTAAGACTACTTATAACTCTACAAGTAAAACGACAAGATCTTTCGTTGTTGATTTTAATTTTCCATTTAGAATAGGTACCACGGTTTTATATTATCGTTTAAATGATACTTTAATTATTGATTACCATTTTATGGGACGTAATGAGAGATAAAAATGATTTTACCGTTGAAAAATTCTAATGATGAGGTTTGAAAAGTATAATTAGTAGGTATTCGGTTAATGGTGGGTCCAATGAATAGGATAGGACTATATATATAGGACGCGAAATAGTACATTGGATGGAGTATAGACACCAGCTAACAAAGGAAATCCATTTGAAAGTTCCAAGTTTTAATTAGTTTTATTAAGCATATATTATAAGCTAAAAATATCCTCGATTTTCAAAATGTATTATGTCACTTAATTATTACCCTTTAAGTTATCTAATAGCTTATTAAAACAAAAATCTATAAAATAGTTTTATTTATTTATTTAATATTTCAAACCAAGTTAAAAAAAATAGAAAATTAGGAAATGTTCTTAGAAATACATTATAAAAATTAACTTACTAATACTAAGTAGTTAGGTATATATATATAGTTGTTCATATAACAAAAAACAAATATAATTTCATATATATTTATGAATTTATTGCATTACCATATTATGTATTATTCATTTGTAAATTGGAGTATACCTACTGCAAACATAGTTTATATTTATGACATTGATGACCTTATTAGCTATCAGCGGGTACCATAGGTCCCTGATTATATAAATTATAATACCGTTGATTTCTTAGTAAATTTTAAAGTCAGTATATAGTACCTACACATTATAATAAAATAAAAATTATAATAATATATCAGTGGTTCTTAAACTGTGGTCTGCGTCCTCCTAGCTGGTGGTCCGCCACTTTCATATTGCGGGGGTCCACGGTGCTACCGGTGGTTCCGGCCATGGATTATGTCCATGCGTGTGTAATAATGCAAAAAATAACTCATATTATATATTTAAAATTTAGGTATTCATCGATCACTTTAGATAATGTATAATGTGTATGTTAACATATGGATAATATTGGCATTAGCCGGATAATAAAACATTAGCAAATATACGATGATAAGGACACCAGTACATACGATACAAAAAATATTCTGTACGTCGCGTCGTTATAGGCACAGTGATTACTGATTATTGATTAGTGACTGGAGTGGCCAGTGTTCTGCAGTACTTTTGTTACATATAGTACCTACCTTGTATGGATAAGGAAGATAGGAATATACGCGTAACTAATAATTAAACGACCAAAAATAATATGGAACCATATGAATTAAAGATTTTTGAAAGTTTTAATATTTATATTTATCAATAGTTGAATCATTCATAAATAATTTATATAATATACTACATACTGCTGCAGTTTCTAACCGTTTATATACCAGTACCAAGTAAAGGTTTCAACATTTTCACAAACTACTTAAAAAACAGCTCTTCAAAAATACACATAAGCAAATTAAAACATACTATTAATTCAAATTCTGATTTTTTGAATTTTAAAATATACTTACTTAAAAAAGATTTTTCAAGTTCTTGAATTTTTTTGCACTGCCCTTAAGAAGTGTCTTGTAAGCGATACAAACTTCTGTTTTTCAAAGGAGAAACCCGCTTATTTACTGTAAATTATTTAATTGTTAATTTTGATGTCCCTAACTAGTACTTTCTGAGTTATTAAAATCGTTTTACAAAAATATAAATATATGTAATAGATAGTATTATTTTACCTGTTATACTTGGGCGATTTTTATAAATTATAAAATGTTGGTAGATTTATATGTAGGTACTAGGTATTAATTACTAAAATTTTCAAAACATCACACAACCCAAAATATTTTTCAATTCTAAACCCATTATTCTTAGAAGTTACCTACCTACAGTCTATACAAAATCAAATAACTGAAAAACTACTCTTTTAAATCTCGATTTAGACATATCGAATTTTCGAAGATTAACCAAATAAACAATTCACAGGAAAAAAGGGTGATTCTCATTTGAAAAAAAAGTTTATATTACCACAGGATATTCATAAATTATTTATAAATATAGTCCTTATTCAGTATACTCAAAAATTTAAAAAATCAGAATTTAATTAAATTCATTATTAAAGGAGAAAAATGGGGTTGAACATGTTTGGTGAATCGCTTTGTGCATGTATCATGTATTTACGCACTAACATTAAATTATATTTAAATTAACAAATTAAGAGTGATCAAGTCAACATTAATAACCGCGAATAATGGGTAAATAAATTATATTATTTATTAATTATTATATAATGCTTTTATCTGCATCAGGTTTCCTTTAAGGTAAGTTATTATCCCCCCCGTCTTTGTTTTGTGACTGTGCTTACACTGATAATTATTTTACTTTCGAAGTATTGAATAAGTACCAACTACAGTGAACTATCAGGTATTGGATTTCATCAAAAGGTAGTTGCTGAATTTAAATTCTCCAGTATTCTGAAATCCGTCTACTGTGCTCTTGTTAGATTTAGTCACGATTTAAGATTATAATATACAAGTTACTCTACGCCGTATGAAATTAGTTTCCAAAGTAATGCGCCTAGTTTATTCTCAAAAATAAGCTTTTCAGCGTAGAGATAATAGTATATTTGGCGCTCTCTAGAAAGACTACATTGTATGTAATTAAATATGTATTGAATTAAATTTTATATATATATATATATATATAATGTATATATACATTATTTAACTACCTACATAAATTAAATATGCACTTCTCACAGGCCGTAAACGAGAATAAACACTGGGCGTCTGTCCATCAAGAATCGTTGATTAAGTATCAGACATGTAGGTATTAGGTAGTATAAATCTAGCACATAAATCCTAATTTCGATAGATTGTTTTACAAAAATATTGATCACAAGAACGTTGAATCGTAGTCACGGAAGATAAATAAATTGGTAGTTGGGGAATGGAGAAGGCGAGAACCCAACAGTATTTATTCATATTTTATACACCGTACAGATGATGCATGAAAAGTAGTTCATTTGTTTTTCGTTTTAGAATATTTTAAAATTAAAATTCTCCAAAATATTATGAGTAGGTGATCAATTTACATTTGAACACTTTATGTAGTACTAGCTGTCCCACCCGGCGTTACCCGTACTAAAGATTTGTTTATTTTAAAAATATACTTGTAAAAAAATGTTTATGCAATACTTCAATATTTAAACATCGAAATTCACTGTTAACTTTCATTTATTTTTTTATAATTAAGACTTAATTATTTATTTTTAGGTATGAACCTGTTACTAATGTTAAAAATATAAACGTAAGAGATTTATCAACAGCAAACTTGACAAAATCGTTATTTAAAAATGAAAATACAACCAATAATACCAACAATCAACCCAACAACAATTTAAAACTACCTCAAACAAAAACTTCGCCAATTGTTTTTCCAAATTCAATGAATGTAAAAAAACAATCAGCTTCAATCAACAAATTTATACCAGAACCACAAGAAATCTTAAAATGTTCATTAAACGAAAGTTTTTGCATTAAAATTGATAATTATCCAAGGTAAACACCAAATCAAATTATTTTTTAAAAGTACCCAAAAACTAATCTACCTACTTGAATTGTTTATTTTTCATTATTAGGCAAGATTTATTCAATCTTTTTAGAACCAGCAAATTTATGTCAACTTCTTATTTTGGAACAGATACTGTAAATGAAGTATGTAACCTTAAATGATACCTATGGAAATTGTAAATTATACAAATACATTTATACTTTAGATAAATGATTTGGAGACACGATTATCTAATAGTAATCTTCAACCATTCTGTGAATCAAAAGTAAGTACCAATCAACCAACATTAATATGCCGTTAGATAAATTTTTATTATTTTATAAATAAGTGCAGTAATGTAATTTAAATGTTTAAAAGTGAAGTCAAATATACAACTATACTGACTATATGGAAATGATTTACCACAGTCAATCAGTGAACATTTTAAGTTTTGAGCTCTTAATATATTCTAGGCTTTTATCATAACAATACAATTTATGCAAAATATATTTTTTAATTTTATTTAGTAAAAATATTTTCTAGGAAGATGTAATATTTCCAGAAGCAGGTATTACAAAAAACAATGAATGGCGTTATATTATACAAGATCCAAATAATGACAATACTAGTTTTAAACAAGGAATTCGAGTGGAGAAATGTATGTAAGTATCAAAATTAAGAATGTACAAGAGTTTAAATTAATTAAATTATTTGTGTAGAAATGCTGGAACAACATGCAAATTTAATGATCTTTTACCAATTGGATACACAACAACTTGTGTACAAAAATATATCTATAAAAAATTGGTTGCCATTAAAGATTCTAAAGAAATATATTATGAAAGTTTTAAACTACCATCCTGTTGTGAGTGCATGTATAGTGTAAATCCAGATTTATTGACAAGAAAGGGTGCACTAGGTGGAGAGTTAGAAAGTCGAAGGATTTTTCAGAATCAATCAGAAATTTCAAAAAGAAATAAAGACTCGTCCAACAAGAAAGATTAAAAGGGTTGAGATAGATACACAACAAATAAAGTATATAATAATCTGTATAATGACATAATGTAATTTGGTAACAATGTGTAAATATATGTACTCTTTATTAAATATTTGATTGATATATATATATAACTAACATGTAAAATATTCAAAGTTGAGATTTTGAGAATGTAATCTAAAATAAAGTTAAGGTAACAATGTTCAATGTCTTAAAAATTAAAATGTATTGTTTTTTATTTTTATTTTAGAAGATACAAATTAATATAAATTAAAACCATTAAAAATAAAAAAATAACTTAAGAATTAATTTTTATAAGAGTTACTTGGTTGATACATGATATCACTTACGATAGAAACTTATTAAAATATTATAAAACTGGTATTTTTCCTAATATTCTATCTTCATAAGTTTTATATACATCTACAAGCTGATTGTCAGAAAAGTCTTTGTTGACATCTATTACCAATAATGAACATGGGAGATCATAATATTTTTCCATTAGCCATTTTTCATAATATTCATGCAGATTTACCAAATAGTCAAGTTTTATAGTGCGCTCTTCCGGACGATTACGACGTTGCATTCTTGTAAACACAATGTCTGGTAAACTTCTTAGATAAACTGAAATATCAAAAATTACCATAAACTATATTAAATTATGTTAAATTATTTAGTGTGATGAAAAAAAAATCAATAAAAATACTACAACTATGCACAAAAAACATTTAAATTCGCATATTTAGTAAAACATTTTTAAAATGCATAATTGGTTTAAGAGAATTTTGATTCAAAATTCATAATAATGAATGCAATTTGAAAAAAGTAATTGGCCAAAAAATACCAAATTGTTTTGATTTATGCTTTTCTAAATATACTTTCTCGGATAAGAGTAACCTCAGTTTGCGTGTGTAAAGATTGTGGCTAACACACATAGAGTGTTAAGCTAGGCAGAGCTCAGTAGCGTTTTCTTAATCTAACAACCGCTGAACCACCTAATTTGTATTTTGCTAAAACTAATTAACATGGTAAAGCTATTTTTTGGATGAGGCCGATCTTGGAAAACAAAATTTAACAAAAACCCCATTTTTATCGATGAATGTAGTCTGAATGAACCAAACAAAATTTGGTCATTGCCTGATAGTGGCGTGTATAAAAAAAAAAATTGGTGTTCCTCAAATAATTGTAGGTGACTTACCCCTCATATTTTTATACCTACCAATAAAATGTCCAATTATTCTTCTATTAATACCCACCCATTTATTATCTAAAATGTTACCTGAGCAACACTTAGACCCTATGTTACATACTATTGCTACCTGTGGTTACTCTTATTTGAGACTGAGTATATAAACATATAAATATAAATAATTTAAAAATAAAATGGAGAATTATGTGTAAATTAAAATTACATTTATTAACTATAGATACATTAGCTTTGCGCAGTGGCGATATCGTAACCAATGAGGTTCATCTGAGGTGCGATTATTGCTAGTTGAAAAAACTATAGATACAATTTTCAATGGATTTTGGTAATTATTAATAACTAAATAATTTTTAAATAATTGTTTTAGTATAGGAATAAATAATGTATAGTTCTTACCAATTAGATCTAATCCAATGTCTACATTTGTTTCTATGTATTCATACCACTGGCACATTACTCCATATTCAGGACTGGATAATAATCCTTTGTCATGAGCCATCTCCACAAAACAATATCTAAAAAAAATATTGTATAATATTAATTTTTTTAATGAATAATATTACTATAATAGAGAAAATAATTCTCCTTTAATTAAAATAATTTGTATATTTAATTAAACTATCATAAAAATTAACAAGTAAAGAGTAAATTTAAATACCAATCCTTAGAATATGCCTTTCGGTAGATTTATTTAAACTACTCTATTCACTATTCAAGTTATGTGATTTTGTGAAGATTAATTAAGCTAAGAACAATATTTTGTCTTCATGACTATAAACCATTATTTTGATTGAATGCTAATAAATTGGTAACTACTGTAATGATTCAGAGAAGCAATATAAATCATGGGTAGACTATTTAAATTCTTCAATTATAAGCACGCATTCTAAGGTATTTAATATACTGTTAATCAGAATAATGTAAAGAACCCGATTTAAATATCAAAAATATTTTTTTAATTTAAAAATAACTTTATTGAATTATAAGCAAATTGAAATTATATAAGATTAGCACAAAATGTTTTAGTAAAACAAATAGCTGGAAAAGATACAAAATATGTATTTTCGTTTACTACTATATATCCTGTTTTAAAAAATGTTTTGTTGCATATTGTGATACTTTTTAATTCATAAAAATTTGTATTCTACTAATAGCTATATATAAATTAA
>JACXSJ010000302.1:0-30133 GCA_014851325.1 Pentalonia nigronervosa
TTTAATTTGACAAAAACTGAAGAAAATGCAATCTGCCGAGTCTCTGCGTTCATTATAAAAATTTATATCAAGTCATGGTTTACAGCAACGAATGTAAGTGAGGCCCCTTTAAACGATATTGATTTAATACGTAGATTATTTGCATATTCGATTGATGATGATCATATAGCACATCATGCTTAACAAAGTTTCTAAACCACTTATGGTACCTCAGTAACGAGTGTATGGCATTTTCTATTTTTGATGAACGAATATCCACTGAAAACAGAAGAATGATTGCAGTAAAACTCAAAGGGTATGAAAACATGAATCAACTATGTGAAGAACTAGTGGAAGAAGAAAATGTTCAATATAAATTGGTTTTAAAAATAGAAAATGTTAGGGACTTTTTAACAAAAAAATTCCCGGAATATTTATTAAATTACCAGTTAACAAAATTATTTAAAAGACTTGGAATAAATACATCGTTTTTGGAAACTGATCCAACTGAATGGAAGAACAATATCTATTATCAATTTGGAAAGAAAGTGGTTGATGCGTTGCATATAGTGAACGATACTGCTGAAAGGGGTGTGAAACTCATGGAAGAATTTAACGAAAAATTCACCAAAAATGGAAATCAAAAACAATGTTTACTACAAGTTAGTATTATAAACGAAACTTTTTTGAAATATAAAAAAATTAAAAAAAATTTTTTTTTAGGTTATACAAAAATACAGAAAAAAATGTATCCAGAATGCTCGAAAAAATCCATGATGGTTCAATTTCCATGACTTTAATGTATATTTTATATATTTATGAAAGACATTTAACTGTATACTTGAATAATTAAAAAATATAATAAAATAACCGTGATAAAATCAAATTTACGTAATAAATTAAATAAATTATATTTTGATATTTTCGTGGGAAAATAATAGATTTACAAGAAATTTTAATGTATACTTTTTTATAGACAGTAATTAAAGGTATAATAAATATTCTATACATTTTTACGAAAGGATCAATATTTTTTGAGTTAAATCGGAAAAACCATAAAACTACCCTTTTTGATCATTTTTCATCCCTCTTGCGGCACGGGAAGAAGATAAGTCAAACTAGCAAAATTCACCAAAAATTATTTTCTCATAATACTTAAAAAAATGGCAGGGTCCTGCATCAACATTTTTTAATTTAAAAAATAAGGACCACCCTAATATACATAGAATTATAATATTGCGGTCAATAGTCAAATGATGCGGTGCGTATAATAATATTTTGAGTGCTATTACAATACGGAACTTTTAGTTCGTTCAAAACAGGAATGCTATTATTTGATATTATAATATTTATAAAAAAATGGAAAATAAAAAACGTTAGTTTGTGAGTAAAAGACAAACAAAATAAAACTTAATTAAAATAATAACAATATAGTCATTTAAATTATGACCGTTTAAAACGTCGTCGCACCTAACTAATGTTCATTATATATATATATATATATATATATATATATATTAGAATAGTGAGGAACGTCTTATTTGTAACGGGTCGTTAACGAAAATAACAATTTTTATATACAAATCTTAGTCTTTATGTACAATGACCTTATGTTTTTCTATACCTTTAACAAAAAAAAAGTTTACCGAAAAGACAAACAAATTTTTTATGAGTGATTGAAATTAGACATTGAATATTCACACGTAAACTATCGATTTCTAAGAGAACGACTTTTTTATTTTGTTGTAATTCAAAACGAAATAACCGTAGACATTTAAAAATTTTACCATAGGTTGAAATTATCATTTTCTACATACCAAAAGTTTTTAAAAACATTCTTAAACTATTTTAAAACTCTTTAAACTAATTGTAGACTTATAAAATTTTTGATTTTTTTAAATTTTTTTTCTATGAATATTGATTAAAAAATGTTTGTTGGGTCAAAAAGCTTAAAAATTTAATACAAGATTCCATATAAGTTGTTATAATAGCTATTCAATAATGTTAAAGATACAGAGGTTACTATTATTTTATAAGCATTTGAAATTCAAATTCTGATCAAAATTCATCAAAATCTCGAATGTTTGTGCATTATTTTCTAGATAAAAATTACGTATAAAATAATCAATTTTTATAGCTAAGATTGATATTTTAAAACAAGGTTTCTCATAAGTAGTTAATAGTGTAACCAAAAAATCTAAAAAATATACTAACATGGGTTCTTTTTATAGACATTTTAAGTTTGTATTTGGATGAAATTAGTTATTTAAATAAAAAATAACAATGCTAGTTATTTCATGTAATTTAAAATTTATATTAATATTTTTTTGTGGGTTCTTGAGACTTTTGAAGTATGTTATTATATTTTATACACTCAATGACATTTTCAAATAAAATGTTTTCTCCAAAAATGAATTCAATCGACTGTGGTATTAATAGTTAAATTAATTATTTTAATAGCAATAATATCAAATACACTTAGTTATGTAGTTATGTTATTACCGTCTTCGCTCAGAGTCGTTCTTTGTATACAATGATTTTATATCAATGAATTCAAATTTAACACATCCATTACAGTAACCCCAATCGACACCCACTGTACAGCAGAACGGAGTCCACTTTTTGACCTTTTTTGTGTGTCTGTCATCACATTTAGGTCTGTAAAAGTGCTCCGATTTTTTTCATCAGCATATTTTCTGGTAGGATGTCACATTTATTTGATTTTATCGCACTTTTTGTAGGTTTTGACGGCTACATACGAATTGAGTCTCAATATAACATTTTATGACAAATTAAGTCTTATGAAATTTTAGGTAAATATTAATTAAGTTCATGTTTTCATACTGAGTCGCGTCAAATTAAAAAAAAAAAACATTTTCCTTCTCATTTTAACAGATTTAGGACTGTCTGTAACAATAATTCTACAGGTATGGTTAAAAATGTTTTTTGTTTTTTAATATAATATGAATAGTTTGTATATAATTAAATAAATACAGGTAAAATAAAATAACATTTTTAGATTTATTTTTTTTTTAATATTTTATAATATAAATATATAATAATATATTAAATTGTATATAGGTAAAAATGTATGGAATAAGTATTATATATATTTAAATTTAGTTATCTATTGTGTTTGATTGCTGTTGCAATTGATCTTCGATTTCTTTTTTCTTTTCTTTTATATAATTTCTTGTATTAATAATATGAACATTTCTAATTTTCACTCTGTATATTTAACAAAATGTTTATAAATTGGTAAATGTTTGGATGGGTTGAATAATACATAGCATTGATTTTCGAATAAAAGGATTCACAACTGTTGGTGGTCCTCGCCAATGATTATGTAAATGAAACCCACGTTTCTGGAGGATATTGTGAGCTTTCGGATATGTAATTTTCTAATATATAGTCGGTAAAACATTCTACTCGATAGTCTTGAGGTAAAATAGAAATTAAGTCATCGGTGAAGCAATCATTGACACCTGGCAGGTTTAAAAACGAAAGCCCAAAAAATGTTTTTAAATATTTACTAATTTCAGAGTTTTTATTTTTAAATTCATTAACTAGACCTAATGATTGAATTTTTCTAAATCATGCTTGTCTCAGATGGAATCGACAACCCTTTAAGTCGTGCTGGTGGCCAAACTTTATTTACGGTAACATGAATTGCCTTTTCAAAATCAGCAAACACAGTTTCATGATTAAAATATAAATTAAGTTTTTGATATTCTGAAATTATTAATTGAAAAAAAGCTTCATACGTGATTAAAGCTTTGTCTAAATATAAACAAAATACCATATGTATGTAGTTATTATTTTTCATTCCGTGGCTAGTAAACTGTTGAGTGAATTGTATTGGGTAGCTTTTAAAAGTCTCATCATATAATATATTGTATCACACGTAATTAAACATTGATAGCACATGAAAATATTATTATATTTTTAGTTTCGTCATTGATCAACATAAATGATTCGTCTTTGTTTGTCTTAGGTTAAAATCAATAAGAACTACATTTAATTCTGTTAAGGTTTTTGGTAATTTAGGCATTATTAATGTTCTAGCATGATGTATATTTTTCTGAATTAATTTTAAGTCATAAGTATTTAATGTATCTGTGTCATTCTCTCCAAAATCTATATAAACATTTTTTGAAGGTCATTCAACTGGATCATCTAATGCTTTGCGTTTTAGTCTATTGGTAATTTTCTGTCTATCAAATATTCACTCTGTTGTTCATGGTTATGACTTATAGATTTCTCAACTATAGTATTAAATTAATTTAATTAAAAAAAATTACAGTTATTTTTTCAATAAGTCCAGCGTTAGTGATTTTTCGATAAATGTTTGTGAAAACTAAATTTATATCCATCGATTAAAAATATAATTTTATTTCTTTCACTCAGTATAACTTCATTCATGATACTCGGTGTAACTCGTAAACTAGAGTATATAATATAATGAAAACAATTTTCAGCCTAAATTATATTAGTTATTATGTTATCTGACGAAAGTTATAAAAATGATATGAACAATATTTTATACGTATATCGGACTCAATTTGTATACTATTAGGTTCCTAACCCCGGACTCAATTAGTATACAGTGGTTTTGGCGATGGATAACACATCGATCGCAGTTGTCAGTAAACTAATTAGAGATTTTCAGATGGTACCGCTCGTTTCCTTATCTTTTTTTTGTTATTATTAGTTGTGACCGATTATTATCTATCGCTAAGACCCAACACCTATCCAAAATGAATGTTTTTATTTTTATTTAATTTTGTTAGCAAAAACCTCTGGCCACACATCTTAATGTGTTAAGCACCGGTTCCGGCGGTTGGCAGTAGCATTTTAAGACACAAACACCCACGTCCTTATAGACTTTGCAGCTGTCTAAAGTCTGAACCGTCGGTTGAAGAGAACTATATAGTACCACTATCCTGTTGGAATGAACAATATTGTGTCTTCCAAGAAATAAATTAGGTATTCAATAAAATTATTACTCGTTTTCCGCTGGTCATTTTTATTTTGTAAGTTTGAGTGTGAATAAATATGAACAACAAGACACAAGTCGATGGTTGAGTTTGGAATAAATATAATGTAATCCTGAAGTATTAGGCATAAATGTATAATACATATAATACATAGATAATTGATACCTAATACCCACTTTATTTCAATTATTTTCTACTGTAATGATGCATACTTTTTATAACTAACGTTAATAGAAGTATCATCATCATACCCTTACTATATAAATATCACACCACTTAAACACAGATATTTATGCTATTACATAAACATCTATGATCTATATTGTTATATCTTCATAATATCGTTCAAATAAATCTATTCATCGCTCGGACGACATATACCCAACTCACCCCTATCTAGAACACAACAGTTGCCCGGCGTACACCACCAGCACCAAACATACTCGAGGAGCAACGTTATACATCCGTTTCAGATTATGTAAAAAATTCTAGTTTAATTAAATTATAAATATATTCTTTTTAAATATTTCAAACAATTAAATTGTGTTTGTTGATTGAGAATAAGTTGTATGAGAAGAAATATTAACTATATTTTCTTCTCATCCATCTATCAAATACATAATAGATTTGCAGACAAATTAAGGTGAGTTAATTTATTATACAATTAAATCCTTACATATATACATGTGCATATACATGATTGTATGCATGTATACATGTGAGAAGGTAGTAGGTTGGAGTACGCATACAATATATAGGTAAACAATAAATGATATATAAATAAAAAGGGTAAACACACATATACTCTATGTGCACTATCAATTTTGCTCTACTACACTACATTTTGGATTCAGCTGGTCGAAAATTTGAAGCATCTATGAATTCTGAATTCTTGAGAATTGAGTTGAATT
The DNA here is from genome assembly GCA_014851325.1 of Pentalonia nigronervosa. Taxonomy (NCBI): domain Eukaryota; kingdom Metazoa; phylum Arthropoda; class Insecta; order Hemiptera; family Aphididae; genus Pentalonia; species Pentalonia nigronervosa. The sequence goes on from JACXSJ010000302.1 coordinate 5,888, forward strand.
TGATGATGAAATATTGTGTAACCTCATTATCCAATAGCCGATATATCCGTATAATACTTCGAATATAAATTTAAAATAGATGTAACTGCATATGATTTATCAAAAAGATTCTTGAACAACAATGATTTTCATTGAATCGTGCGTGTGTCATTATAAATACTACTACTGTGCGATGATTCAAATTGCAATAAAACGATAAAATATGTTAACGTGACTCCAATGATCTATAAAGAAAAAAATATTAATTACTATAGTATTCACACAAGGAAATAAGTTTCTTATTTAATATTTTCTATTATTTACTTATTGTAGTAGAATTTATTTTAAAAATAACATTAATATATTATGTATAAAAAAAATGAATGGTCCACACTACACTTCATTTTTACATGTCAACATAGAAGTGTGTATATTTTATATAATTTATTACATAAGTGAACTGCCTACAGCATTGAGGTGAATAATTATTAACTTGAGATTCGTCAACTATTATTTTATAGAGTCGCCTAAAAAAATTATTTAAATCAATACAAAAAATTAGGAATTTCAACAATAAATAAATATATTATGTCTAAATCATAAGTATAACATTTAAAATGGAAAACGCACTATCTGTGATAGACCATCCATACATGATATGTCTGTTCATACACCTATTATAATATATTATATTATTTAATCTAATTTTATGTATTTAAGCAACTAATTGGTTTTTAACATTTAAAAGACTGCAATATCAGTGATTTATTTTTCATACTGAATGTATCATATTACTAGGTTTTGTTTGTAACCGTAATCTATAGGTGTATATAAAATATATAGTATGGAGGAGTTGCCTTAAATTGAATATTCATTTGTGGGTTGCCACATTAAAAAGGTTAAAAAAAACTAGTAGATATAGAATTGTATTTAAGAAAAAATGCTGATTTCGTCATCATCATTGTTGTTTTTTACATAATTTATTATTATGTTTAATCAATATCCTCAGTTTCTTATATTTCGAGGGTATATCTTAAATTAATATTTATTTTAATTATGTATGTTATATATGACTGAAACTTTTTATTTCGAGTCTATGCACGATAGACCTGATAACTTTTAATTACACCGGATATTATGTGTTATAGATTAATGTATATAGTGTACGTATATCAATTGTTATTGTAGTTGTTGTTGTCGCCGTCATCATATTACGCAATAGTTGTCTTATAATAAATATCGACGTCTATGTATAGGCGTATAGCTCAGTCAAATTAGGATTTCAGCTCAGAAAAATTACCACCAAGCGTATAGAGCCAGATGCAAAAACTATTTGTTTTTAGCGAAAAAATCATATTTCTTTAAAAGTTTGCAGATTTTATTTACATTTTAGTATTTCACACACGTCGCCATATATGAGTGAATTTGGCCTCTGCAGGAACGTGCGGAACTTCGTCATTGGTATGCGCAAGCAAGACTGCGTTATCTCGCAGAACTAATTATATATAATATTATCGTAGAACAATATTGTTCTATAATATTATTGTCTATGTATGTAAATAGTGAATTATAATTATATTACCGTGGTTATAAGAGATAGATTTAACGTTATTAAACCACCACATGCGTGGACGGTGACTTTGCGTGCTACTACTTGACGCATGAACTCTTGCACCTGTTAATCGAACATATGAATTAGTGCATAGGCAGTCAAAACCATATTATATTACACTTTTCCAAATTATTTTTTTGGTAATATATATTTACCATTCCCATAAATGTCATAGCCCAGTTAGTAAATCAATCGAAAACCGTTCCCCCGTAAAATCAAAAATACATAAAATACATGGAAATGGCGGTGATGATGACTATTTGTGTCTATTGATTACGTGAGCAACGTGCTTAATGATTTAACAAGTTAAAACAATGTGGAATGCATCAATGTAATCAATAGGCACAAAGGGTCACCATTACTGCGATAACAACATTGGAACGTGGTATTACATGGTGACCGGTAGTGATAACAGGACGGTAACGGATGAAGCCTGGTTGCGCCAATCAGCGAATACTGACAACAGATTGCGATGAGTATCTCCACATAGCAATCGTCGCCGGACAGCACCGAATAACGTCATCGTATTCCGAATGCAACAACCAATCACAAACAACTCTGGATGATGTCTGCGTGGCGTATCGGCACAATAAGTAAGACCGCACCTATAAATACGAATGCGGAGCGCTCAATTCAGTGAGTTCACTCGCTGTTCAACAAATACTAACAGTTCCACTCAATTACGACTACCGAATAGAAAGCGCACATATAGTCCACTCAACTCATCGAATTTTGTACCGAACATTGATCAACTTTCGACCGGATATGAATAAGCATGCCAAATAAATGCAAACCGTAACTATATACAAAGTTCAACTTCATTGTTATGATGGATTTGACACGAGGTCGTGCTACATCAGTGGGCAACTTTCATATCAAATGTAGAATACTGACAATGCTGATTGTCTTTACTGCACAATTCTGGGATTGATGCAAGAATTGACAGAAATGGAGTATTATATATTGGCGTTGTAAAAATTTAAAAATGTCAAAAACTAACTTGGGTGGGACGAGGGAAACGTTTCTATAGCCCCACCCATAGTTTTTTAGCTTTTATGGAGCGGACATTGAGCAGGAATTCTAGGATTGCTTGAGAATTTCTTGGGAGTTAAAAAAGTCAAATGGGTGAGGATAGGGACATGTACGTTTCGATAAACTTTTATAATATACTAGCAAGTCTAGACTATGACAGTGGAATGTAATATGTACGGTTAAGAGCAGTTACTATTCCAAACAATAATCGAAACAAGCTGAGCTTCTTCAATAACGAAATGAGTACTATGATCGAAGAAAATTATGCGTGATGGGAGAGCTGTGATCTTTCAATCTCCTGCGAAACCCACCGGCATTTCTCAAGCTCTCGGGATCCATTGGTTCCGAACTATCATGAAGTGTTGTCGCCAATTCAATAGGTGATTGATTGTGCCAGATAGCAACACCAAGGATTTAAACTGCGTTCATCAATACGTAAGAAATACTGTTGGTAAATCATGGGACCATATCCTGCTAACCAGCCAAGGGGTGTAGTGTAAACCACAGTACGTGATATAGTTCATCTACACACACGCAAGTGAGTGATGGTCCTGCAGTCAAATGCTGAGGTTGCCTTTTAAGGACGAGATGATACGTGCAGTCACTACATCACCGAGTACATTGACTGTGACGACAACATTGTTAGTATCTTTTACCATACCAGAAGCTCAGAAACATCTATATACGTATGGGCCTTGCACAAAATTTGTAAACTGTGATGGTGACAAACCAGCGCATAATTTGGGACAACAGTTGTTCACGGAAATATCTAAAGAAATACAGCGATGAGACTATGTCTGTTTCTGACAACCATAACTCTTTGCATTGCTGATCAATAACGGTCACACATAAATTTCCAGAAAAACATCATGTTGTATCTGCTTGTTAATTATGATGCTCAGTTAGCATCAAAGTGTTCTCTACAAGGGGAACGTACTGTATCTACAAGTACGTATACAAAGTATACAACCGTGGATTTGATGATAGTTGGATCAATGCTGAAATTAATGGTTTTATAAATGCACAATATGCTCGCTAAAATAGAGGCAGTTTGTGGATCTTTATATAAAATGTATCAACCATGTCGAGATACTCTTTAAGATAGACAAAGAAACATTATTGCCCTTGCAGCAGAAAAAATCAATCAGCAAGGATAGTCCTGTGAATGGCCAAATCAGAATGACTCCATTGACCAGTTGTATATATGCGCATGTTATGAACAGTGAGGTAATGTCAGTAAAGACCACAATCATGTGCTAATTAGTAGACGATGCGAGTTTCACTCAATATCGAGGATCTGTGTCTAGTTCACGTGATCTCTAGAAGGATTAAAGTACGTCCTTAAGTCAGTATTTTTGAGACGCCTGTCTGGATTGTTAGGGATGTTGTGAGAGAAAAGAAGTCTGATTAATGAATTTTAGTGGTTTTTAGTTTTAAAGTCGAATTTTAAGGTTAGTGTTTGGATATTGATGTTTTTGTGAAAATTGTTGTAAGTTCTGTACCATGGAGCGGAGACTATTTGACGGAGGCAAATGGACTGGAACTCTAGAGTAATCTGAGGTTTGAGGATTTGAGTGAGTCCCAAATTTGGATACCGTAAGCCCATACGGTTCTAATAATGGCCTTGTACATATTAAGTTTGCAGGAAGTTGATAATTTGGATTTGATAAAAGGATGAAGCAGGTGTAGCCTAGAATTTTCTACTTTTCGATTTTATTTGAAGTGATGGGCCCAGGTAGGGCGTCTGTCGAATGTTAAGCCTAGTTTTCAGAAACAGGAGGAATAATGTTATTATTTAGCTTGACTGGCAGGCATACCCTTGAGTGTAAGGAGAAGGTAATAAAGGTAATAAATGAGGACTTGGTTTCGTTGATTTTTCAACGATTAAACGGGAATTGTATTATGTCAAGGTGACTTTGTATAAGTTTGAAGACGGTTGTTAGGTCATTGTTAGAAGCCATAATAGTCATATCATCGGCGTGAGTACCAATAGATGTGAAGTGCGATTTGGAGGTATCAAAAGCGAAGATTTAATAAAGAAAGGGGATAATGTCGCTGTCTTGAGAAACTTCGGCTAGAATAGGATATTTTGTGGAATAGCAGTTATTATGTCTGATCTGGAATAATCGGTTTGTACGGTCCATGGGAAGAGGACTGTAGAGGAGGTTGGAAACGATACGCTACTGGGTTGGACTAGGGGTAATTTCATGAGATTTGAAATCGTTTGAGAGATATCTTGCAAATGTGTTGTCTTTATAGGAGTCGGTGATCTCCCATGATTTATTAAGGTTTTGAAGTGATTTGTTGTACGTTAGTTGCTTGGTGGCAGTCCAAAATGAGTTGTTATTTGTTGACAATTTTTTTTAAATACGAGTGATACTGCTCGTTTTCAAACTGTTGGATAGCTCTATGTAATTGGTTTTAAAAATGGTTGAATAGAGCTTTATCTTATTATTATCTGAACCTTTACCACTGGGTTCGTGTCCTGAATTTTTTCAATGAGTAACTGTTTAATATTTATGGAGATAGGCTATTTGATTGAGTGGGAGGAAGGGCAATATGAGGTAGTACGAGCTGCATTTTGAATTGAGATTGTTAAAGTGTTTATAGCTTCGTCGATTTCGTTTGTTATTTTGAGAAAAACGCGTAAGTTTAATTCAGCGGTAATTGTTTTTTTGAAAAAATGGACAGTTCATTCTGCTGGAATGAGAGTGGGTCTAGGTTTTTGAATTACCCTAATGCCTAATTCAAGAAGTATCGGTATATGGACGGCATAAATATGATGCAGATTGGAAATCCCTAAGCTAAGAGAATTGGGTATCTTTGTAACAAATATGTCGAGAATATTAGGGAGTCGATTTTGATGAGCAGATCAATAAATAGGACTGACAGAAAAACGAATACATCTTCATGTTTTATAAGAGTATTGAAAAAGCCTCTATCTCTGGTGTTCGCGTATCTGTTGCCCGAACTGGGGTATTTGGAATTAAAGTCACTGCTAACGATAAACCTATGACCTATGAAGTTGAAGTAGTGTTCAAATATGGAGATAATAATAATTAGTTGCCTGGAGGACAATAAATAGATGATACTGTGATTGAATAATTTGTGTTGAGGTTAATTTCAATTGAGGTCGCTTGTAAATAAGGTTTGGAATATGGGGCCAGTTAGTGATAAGATAAATTGTTTCTTATGTAGATAGCAAAACCGGCGTGGGCTGTATCTTCAGGATGACAGTAATGGTATACTTGGTAACCAAACATTTTTGAAGTGGAGTAGGAGGTAAAATGAGTCTCAGAAATTAGTGCAATATCGATATTTTTATCTTCGAGTAGTAGCTGGAGTTCGTGCTTATGATTAAGAGTCCGTTACATTCCAGGATATTATGAATGGGGAGAATTTGAATTAGTATTGGGTGTCATTATTAGTTATAAGCTTTTCTATAAGAGAGGTAAAAAGAGTTATTATTGGTAAAATGAGTGATTGAAGCTCGTGGATGAATGATGATAGTTGATTGGACATATATGTAACATGGGGTTAATCATGATTAGAAAAATGATTTTTATCTTTAGCTGAGTTGGCTTAGGAGTGCTGGTGGGTGGCAGAATTGTTAGATGCAGAATTAATGTACCTAAGTGTGTTAAGTGAGATCCGTGTTAGTAAAGTCCAAGTGGTTGTTAGTTGAAGATTTTTTTATGAGTGTAGTCCTGAAGTTTGATGATTCTTAACTACAGTACCAGCGTGGGTCTTGATTGTATTATGTTTGGTGTGGCCGTAGTTTTGACATCTATGGCATTGAGGTAGATCTCTTCAGGAATGAGGTTCTTTGATTTTGATTTTGATGTAGCAAAGTGAGGTCATTTTGAAAATATTTGAGTTGTTAAGAGCTGATTCCAGATTGTTGAAAAATATTGGGAATGGAGATTTAGATTGTTTTAAGTTGATGTTTGATATGTTCCTTACAGAAAACCCTTTGGAAGTTAGTTCTGTTTTGATAAGATTAATATCCGTCGTCAAATGTAAGTTTCTGATGATTATCCGATAAGGTTTGTCTGCTTTGGCTTGATACTGAAGTATTCGTATTTGTTTTTGTTCAACAGATGCATAATTAGACGGTAGAATTCAATTGAAGTTGTGATGAATTTGAGGTATTTCGTTGAAGACTTGCATTCGAAGCCATTTTCGCATGTAATTAATAATATTGCTTTACAGAAATCGCTGAAGTCTAGTGGCGAAGTGATGAAAATTGGAAGTGGAGTAGTCAAGGTTGATTCGGTAATCATATCGACGTATTCTTTAAATTAACATTATACAAGTACCTAATACCATTATATTTTTATTAACATTTTATTTTGCCCTCACAATAAAAGTCACTATACGGTTTTACCCAAATGAGGTTAGTCATGATTAGGTTTGCACGATCAAAAGCGAAATATGACATTTTGCCCAAGGTTTGTGGGTAGTTTGCGTTTTGCCGGGCATTTCTGAGGTTGCCCAATTTCGACTTTTGTCCGTAACATATACATTAATAATATTATAATAGTTATTAACAAAATAAAACTTTAAAAACCATCCTTGCTGTTTTTTTTGACATTAATCATACTTACTTTTTGTGAATTACTTTATAATTATGGAGAAAAAAATGGGGGTTCAAAATAAAATGTTCAAGTTCCTGCAAAGGTTCCGTGAGTAAAAGTCTGGATACACCGGTATAGACAATAGGTTTTATTCTTTATAGACTATAGTACCTTTAGATAAATGTACTCACCGCTTCAATTTCTTGCATTTTACTTATGTATGGTTCTCCTGAGAGTCGACTTTCTTTGAAAATATCCAACAACAGTGTATTCAAATTGTCAAACATTTCACTTGACTATTTAATCAAAAAAAAAAAAAAAAAATTAAATATTTATTATATTTAAACACATAATAATTTATTGCATTTAATTTTTATAAAACATAAGGTAATATTTCATATTTTATATGATTTATATTTATTTATTATTCCTTACTAAATATAGTATATTATGTAATTAGACATAGGTACTTTATTAACTAGTTTACTTGAATAGTTCAATCTTTATTTTATAAGTTTCATATAAGATTGAAAAGGATTTAAACAGTTATTCAGGTACTTATTTATTTTATTCAATTATTATAAATGTCAATATAATTTGTTACATTGGTGGATGTTAAGAATAAATAAAATATGAATTATTACCTGAAAACATATCTAATAACTATATCATCTATCTTGCTGGTTTTTAATATAACAATAAATTTTATACTAAAATTTACGTTCACTTTGAAAATTGAAAAATTACTATTTATAGGTACTTAGTAATAGGTACTTAAATATTATTTATTAATCGTATACTTTTTTCATAAATCATAATATATATAACTATATAGTAGTATAAACATGATTTATGAAATATATCTCTGTATTGTATAAAAAATTTTGTGTATTTTTAAATATTTTAAATTACAGATATAAATTTCACGATGCAAAGCGAGGGCATTAGATCACCATAGGGTTAGCGTGGGCCAATGGTTGGAGAGTTATTATACCCTCCTTTCAAGGAATTTGTGAGCAAACCAAGTAGGAGCAGAACGGGCCCCAAATAATAAATATATTAATTGTTGTGAATTTAATCTTAATGTCACATGGATTTATTGTCAACCTTTACAAGACAGTAAATTCAAAATTGATGGTTCTATAGACATAAGTAATTAATTTAATAATATAATTATTGTATATTATATGCGTATTAAATACTTGAGTGGCCAGATCGTCGCACGTGTACGCCAAATAAGCGAACTGTCCGAACCACGCTATCAATTGCACGATGACAGCCAGCGACATATTAGTCCGCGCGTCCGAGTCGTCGGTCAGCCGATGGAACACCGATATGGCTACGTAAGTGACGCGGACGGCGGCCAGCAAGACGGCCGTCATGAGATCTACGCCATAAGCTCTGCACACGCCGCCCGTCACCAGCCCGGTAATCCGCCAGTGTCTGCGGGCCAGCTGCGCGATGACGTCCTGTTGGCGACAGTTCTCGTCGTCGATGTTGGCGTCATTAGCGCCAAGGTCTCCGCCGGAGGATCGGACGCGACGTAACCGTCCAACCGGCAACAGGTGAGTTATCCGGTAGTTTATAGTCCGCATGCTGTTGTTGGCCACGACCAGCAGGGCGGCCGTGGTGCCATGTGCCGCAACCGGTGCGCAACTGGCCACCGCGGCCACAGTGGCCATAACAGTGCGCCACATGCCGTTGTGAGCGAGTGATATCACATTTGCAGCCATCGCAAACTGCGCGATTGGAAACGTCACAATGAGGTATGCGTGCCACGGTATTTTGACCACTGACGGTCTCCCGGCATGGTCACCACTGTCATCGTTGTTCTCGTCATCCAAGCAATCAGCCGAGTTCAAACATTCCGCCGTGGATAGCCGGCGCCACGTGACGGCCGCCGCCAACGCACAGATCTCCGACGCCCTGTCGAGCCAGGCGACCGCGTAGTACACGCACGCATAAACGCACCACACGCCACCGCACACGGTGTCGTAGCACGAGGCCTGCGGCATGTGCATGATGGCCTGCACCGTGACGGGCCACGTTTCCACGACGATTCGATGAGCTACGGCAGTCAGGCAGATCACGTTCCACGCGAGGGTCCCGGCCCAACGCCATCGGCCGACTGAAGCCGCGGCCGTCGTGAACTCGCGGCGGCCTACAGTGGTCTCGGCCAACACCAAAACCCCGGCCATCTTGCCCGTCCAGTACACCAGCGTGGCCCACGTGTGCAGTGCATGTCGTTGCGCCGTGGACGATGACTGCCGCACCATCGTCTTTATAATATAGCAGTGTGCAGTGTCGGTGTTATGATATGAGAGGTCCTGTGCAATTTACAAATGCGAGGTCCCAAATCCCCCGACAACTAAAAGTTTTGACTATTATTATAATCCTTATAATTTTATATAAATCCTTTCATTTTAAGAATACTAATTTTCGTAAATATCAATAACAGATATAAATATTTCTTATGAGCAATAAAATACCTACCTCTAAAAAGCTCGGTCGTACTATTTATAAATTATAAATGATTATATTATAATATAGTTGGCAGATATAGATTAGTCCCCGAAGCAAGTATAACACGGTCGAACACACTGACTGCAGTATACGACGGACAATCAAACAAAATTGCTCGGAGAATACATTATTTGGGCGTGTTTAATATAATTTAATGGCCACAGCAAAATGATATGTTACTGCATGGTATTATTATTCTAATCTTCTTAAAATCGTATACTTATTGAATAATTCCCGTGAAATCAGATAGATATATTTCTATATTTGTTTATTCGGTATTAAATTATTAACATTCAATAATGTTATTGATTCATTTGCTACAGAACTTTTCATTAATATATCAAAGTACAATATTTTAAATATATAGACTATTGGGTACATGTATGTTAAATGTTTAATTCCTTTAAACAAAGTGCCGAAATCACTTAGACGGGTATATCGATAATACTATACTATGTGTGTCAGGAGTGTAATATTTACGAATTATTGAGTTATGCCGATAAGTGATGATTAAAGCGATAAGGATAACCCTCTATAATTGGTTTTTTTAATTATATTTTTGAATAAATACGTACCTACATAAGTACATTAAATTATAATTTAAAATGCCATAAGCAATAAATTCATAAAAAAAACAAAGGTACATTCCATGATAATATTAATATGCACATTACACAGACAGACATTAAATAATATTTAATATAAACTGTCATTGTTTTACGGTTGCCTCCAAAAATTATGTCGAATCCAGAAACCGACGAATCGTATATAATCTTAAATTGTCTACTTAAAACGTCGTCTCTTAGGAGAATAAACTATAAATAATTATAATAAAGAGAATATTATAATCAAATATATTTAAAATAATAAGTTTTAATCGACTTCGTTACTCTTGGGCAATTAAAAATTTCTCCGGCATAACTTGGCCAGGAAATAGTTTAACTTAACTTATTTAAGTTCTTGTATGAACATAATTTGGCTATTGTACCTAAGATTTTATCGTAATTGGTGATCATACCTCATAATATAAGAAAAATATGTGATTAAATTGTTTTTAATTTTATAAGCATTAAGGTCGAATAAGTACCTACTATTACTTTTCACAATGCGAATACCTACATTAAAAATACAAACGTTTCCAATTCTCAGAAACGGATTAAAAGTTTACCGGGCTTTGTAATGATATGCTCATAAATCATTATAACAAATTAATAAATTATATTAGAAAATAAATAACGGCCAAACCGTCGCGCGTAGAAATCAGACACCCCCAATACAATCTTCATCGCGGACAATAGAGACGATCCGTATTATTCGATCACGGATTAAGAAACAAGCACGTACTTGCAATGTTAAAATGTTGCACGTGTGACTTTCTTATAGGCCGCCAGAGAAAAGGAACGGACATAAAAACTCTGTGCCGCCGAGGAGAAATCTATCACTTTGAGGCACTAGAGCCTTTGATAAGGCCGCCTGACTCTCTCTGGGTAGTTCATCCGTATCACCCCTACGTCAGTGCATGAGCACCAACCATCCAAGCAACAACCTCTCAATACTGAATCAATCCATGAGCGACAACTGGACCACCTTTTGATCAACAGTAATCGGTGTGTTTTTTTCTTATTACTTCGATTCAAGTATTTTGAGTAATTAATTCGTGTTACCTTATCCTGCTACAGTATAGTCCATAGACAATTGCGGACCAAGTAAGAGTGTAAGACACATTAAAATATTATAATATACTACGTGTATCAGATTTGGATATTCGTCACATAAAGTTATATTGTACGGTGTATTTGATCGAATTCTCGAATACACGACCCCGAGAGCTCTCCAAACATCTGGGGGAAGGTAATAGCGTAATTTTACTATTTTACTGATATCATTTTTCAGCACTTATAAGTGTAGAAGATAATATCCTGCTTATTTTTACGTTATTACAGCTTGTTGCTTAGTAGTTCTAAGGGCCCCTCAATTCTTACAATTTTTATTACAAATAACTTAATTTCCGTAGTTGGCCCATTAATATTATTTAGCAAATTTTCATTTTCTATATTTTGAAGACATGTGTTAAAGGATTCTCCCGATTGTGAATCATTGCTCAAGTTTTGCCTAGAATTTATATTCAATTGATCGAATTGCGGATTATGTGCGCATAATTCGTTCATTTCAGATTTCGAAAAAAATTATGTTAATTTAGGGGCCTGTATAAAATAAATATTTTAAATTATGTTATGTACTAATTACTAACTATCTACCAAATATTAAATACAAATGATATAAGTATTTAAATATGTATTCTAAATTATTTTTGAAAGTATTTTTAACAAAACTGCCTATGTGTAATATTTTATGTAAATTAAAAATCATAAGTATTTAGCTTTAGCCCAATCATCGTTTTTATATTGGTAAGACGGTTTTTCTTACGGCCTCGTGGAAAATAATAATTATCATTTAAATAGTGAATAACCTTACCTTATTGAGCAATGTTTTTATATATTCTTCCTTGTCTTTTGTAAGCTTTCACTCAGTGGCCCCACAAGAATATTTTTGAGACATTGTAGTAACTCGTAGTAATACTATATTATGCATTCACTATTCGGGTTAAAAGTGTATGTTGGCAAAAAGAAAATAATTTAATGAGCAAATATGAAATTATGTGTACGTGCCAACAGGTACGGTTGAATCGTAAACATCCAATGGTGGTCGACGACCGAGTTCGTATGTTTCTAGGAAAAACAATCGAAATATAGCCATAAATGAATCCAAATCAAAAATCTACCAGATGATAAAATATTGTCGGAAATAACGTAATGTCCTAGCTGGTACGTCGAATTCCAGTTCGATATTACCGGTCCGCATGCACGCGGGTGGCACTCAGCTAGTACACTACACAATAAAAATAACAATAACATGAAAATTAAAAAATATATTATCAAAATAAAATTAAAACTTAAAATATTCTGAACTTGGTCTGAGATAAAAGGCCTTCGAGGACTTAAATATTTCAGGGCCTGGAGCCCGGGGCTCCTTAGGCTCCGTGCTTAATCTGATCCTTATAATTTTATGAGCTATTGACTGAATATTTTGGTTATAACTTTATAAGTACCATCATTTTTACAGTGAACTACCACAATAAATTATATTAAATTTAGTAATTATTGACTTTGTTTTTGGGACTTTATTTTTGTATCATTTAAATTTAAATAATTTATTTGTGCATTATAACTTTTTTCACGGCAGAATAATAATAATAATAAAAAAAAAATATGTAATATATTGATAAGATTTATCAAAATCGTGCTGATAGCTGAGAAAGTGGTTAATGAGTAGATAACACTATCTACATAATTTCCGACATATTATTAGGTAATATTAATTATAGGTACCTAAAGTTGTTATAAAGTTGTTATTTATCTTTTACCTCAGCAATTAAATTTCTATCTTTGGAAGTTTTATTAGAAATTATCGTTTAATGATATGTAAACGTAATTCAAGTAAAATCCTCTAATATCATAATAATGATTATTCAACATTTGATATTAGTAATATATATGTTTTAAGATATTAAACAGTATTGCACAACAGTTATTCATCTTTAAACAATGTCGGTTTCAAGAAGTGCAGATGCAGCAAGGGTTCTGAGAGGTGTACAAATGGTGTTGGACGAAATAGTTAAGGCCAACGAACACAATTGCAAACGGAACATGAAAAACTGTAGCATTACAACTGCATTTAAAGATGCTACAATTCAATTTGCTGACAGAATTGGAGCTGCTAAATTAAAAGTAATGCAATTTAATGTAACTAATGGATACTTTAATAAATTCAAATAATATTTTAGGTATATTGTATTCTATGACTTAAACAAATGATTCCCTAACAATATTTATTGTGCTTATAATATAGAAATCAAATTGGTCAAAAATATAAATGTTTAAATAAGGTATTATACAGGTATAGTTTAATTTAATGTATTACACCTAGGTCCTTTAGATGTATTGTGGCATATTTTAGTATGGACTAATAACAACAAAAATTATATGATAAATATTACCATTTTTTTCTATCATATAGAATATTGATTCCGCTTTTCCCTAAGCCATCAAGATGCATAGCTTAATATATTTACTCTAAGCTTTTGAGGTTATTCAATTAATGTATTATTGCAATATTTAAGTCATTTATCACTTTAGTAGTTAAAATAATACAATTATTTGTTTCATATTTTGAGTGAAAACAAACCTTTTTATGATAAATAGTAAAATAAATGTTTATTTATAATAATGTAGGTATATATATCGAGTTTATTTGACCTATGATGGTCTTTTATTATGGAACTTTGTTTATGATATACTTTAATGAAAGCAATAATATCATGTTTATAAAAATTTAATGACAAAAAAATATTTTAAAATATTTTAATATAAAATTTGATATTGACTATAGACTATTAAATGTTTTAGTAAAAGTATTATTTACTGTTCCTATTCAGGTTGATTAATAATTTTTGTATTGTATTTTATAATTTCTTTTTAGAGAATTAATACTTTCATTTTTTGTTAACTTTCAAATTATTAGCTCTTGTTAAAAATATTTAATATTATCAATTTATGTTGAGTTATAATAAATAACTAAAATATTATTTTTAGATCTTTACTGTGTTTTATCTTAAAACAAAAGATTTGTGTTAAGTGTTGATGTATATTCATTGTCATTTTTTTGTATAGCCAGAAAACATCACAAAAGAAGTCTCTGAGAGATCGGCGATGGTATTTGAGGGTCTGCGAAATGTTATAATAATGACACGTAAGTTATTAACACTAGAGTTTTAATAAACATTATTGATCCTTTATTTGTTTATAGTTCAGCAAAATAATCAGTCTAAAGAAACTATACCAACTAATCCAATAGATATTGTGCCCTTTGATCAATTTCCTAATGAAGGTCAAGCATTAAGAGGACCATTTAAGGTTCCTAGTGATATATTGAAAAAACATTGTTTCTATGGAAATTGCACTAGAGACTTAATTATTGCTCCTCTTAAATCTAATAGTATTGGTCAAAAATTGTATTACAGTAGTATTGGGGAAAACTTAAAACAAAGTGCAACCAATAAAAGTAAAAATGAAATCAAAGAAAAACGTAAACCAACTGTTAACAAAAACACAAAACCTAAACAACAGGTGATTGAAAATTGTTTATATTGTATTATAAGAGTAAACAATTAAACTCTGAATTTTAGTTAAGTGGATCAGCAAAACAGAAAACTGTACCATCTTCACAAATTGGTCGAATGTTATCATTTGGTGGACTTGCAGCTGGAATAGGTATTGGAGCTGTTACAGAAATTACAAAACGTACACTAGGAGTGAGTAATTCCACCAAAAGAGTGGAAGGTGGTTATATGGAAAGTGCATTTATATCACCAGAGAATGCTGAACGTATTGCTAATACATTGTGTGAAGTTCGAGGTTTGTTAATATTGCTATACAATTTTTTTTTATTATTATTATTATTATTGATTGCAAATATTAAGTTTGATTTGTTATAATTATTTAGGTGCTGCTTTAAAAATTGGCCAAATTCTTAGCATTCAAGACAACAATTTATTAAGTCCACAGCTGCAGAAAGCATTTGAAAGAGTGCGCCAATCAGCAGATTTCATGCCAACTTGGCAATTAGAAGTAATTCATTTTTTTGTTAAACATCTATTACTTTCCACTTTTTATATTTATTTATTATTTTAACTTAGAAAGTATTGACTAAAGAACTAGGCACTAATTGGAAAGAATGTTTTGAAACTTTCAACTTGAAGCCTTTTGCAGCTGCATCTATTGGCCAAGTACATGAAGCTACAATTAAAGATGGAACAAGAGTCGCAGTCAAAGTTCAATATCCTGGTGTTGCTGATAGCATAAAGAGTGATATTAATAATTTGGTTGGAGTTATGAAAGTATGGAATATGTTTCCACAAGGCATGTTTATTGACAACATTGTTAAAGTAGCTAAAAAAGAACTGTCCAATGAAGTAGATTACATTCGAGAGGCAGAATGTACAATGAAGTTCAGAGAGTTATTAAAACCTTATAATGACTATTACGTACCAAAAGTCATCAGTAAGTCTTGCAACATTATATTTTTTACAAATAACCATTGATCTAGTTAAAATATTTTATAAATTAAAAATGTATGAATTAAAAAATAGTATAAATTTCATGAGCTTGAATGCTTTGTTTTTCTGTAATATAGATGTTTATTAAGTTTATATAAGTATTTCACTAAAATTTTTTTTTTATTGTAGATGAAGTTAGCACCAAACGGATATTTACATCTGAATTAATTGAAGGGATACCATTGGACAAATGTGATTACATGGACCAGGACACTCGTAACAATTTGTGTTTCTTAGTGTTACAATTGTGTCTTAAAGAGCTTTTTGAATTTTCATACATGCAAACTGATCCAAATTGGGCTAATTTTTTCTACAATGAAAAAACTAAACAGGTAAATTATTATCACAATATTATTAATTTAATATTTTATTGGTGATTTCAAAATAAAATTATTCTGTTAATTTCTCAAATATAATAATAAATTAAAAAACTAAATTGTTTTAAAATCTTTTTTTTTATTTCAGTTGATTTTATTGGATTTTGGAGCAACTCGTTCTTTTGATCAAAAATTTTTAAGTGATTATTTAAGAATCATTAAGGCAGCAGCAGACAACAATCGGGTACTAGTCTTGAATTATTCCAAAGAAATGGGGTTTTTAACAGGATACGAGTCAAAGGCAATGGAAAATGCTCATGTTGACATGGTAATGATTATGGGTGAAGTATTTCAATACGATGGAGAGTATGATTTTGGCTCTCAGAATTCTACTAAACGTATTCAATCATTATTACCAGTAATTCTACATCAACGACTAGCACCTCCGCCTGAAGAAATTTACAGCATTCACAGGAAGTTATCTGGTACTATCAACTAAATTTAATAATATTTAAAATAATAGAAATATATGATTATTTCTTTTATTTACAGGTATATTTTTACTTTGCTCCAAATTAAAAGCCAAGTTTATGTGCAGAAAATTATTCTTTGATGCTTATGAACAGTTCAAACACAAATATTAACAATTGCAATTGTAATAATTTGTATTTATAAGATCAATGTTAATAATTTTAAAAAAAAAAATATGTAACTGAGGAAAAACAGATCAACATATACTAGATAATATATTGTTTTTATTGCTTTATTATCATTGTTTTTATTATTATTAAAAAGTAGCGTGTTATTATAATTACAATTGACTAAATTCTTGAATCAACACAATTACTTTAAATGCTATGGTCTTTATGTAGATATACAGTTTTCCTTATAAAAGATTGTTTTTGTAGCTTTAAATAATTGAGTACCTACAACATAATTTTGGTATGTAATTTTATCGAAAACTTTATTTTTTTAAAAATAAATAGACTAAAGTTAAACTAAAAAAAAACAATTAAAAAAAAACATTGATAAATACATAAAAAAAAACAATAAAACTTTATATATTCATAAAGATAAAAGTGTTGCTTCATATTAATGTCTTTTATAAACATAACACATTTTTTTAACGAAATATAAAGAAATAAATTCATTAGAATAGCGAGATACAAAAAAGACTATTATCTTGTGAATATTTGTAAAAATGTATTAATATAGGTATCAGAATTTTTTTTTCATAGGTCTTACACATTACTTCTCAAAACAATTTAATTTATCTAGTTTCATTATAAACATGTATCTCATTGTTTATTTTAAAGTTCTTGTTGGTAATAGAAATGAAATGAAATTTATTGATTATGTTGATTGTCTCTGAACACACTAATACTTTATAGAAGCATGTTAAAACTGATTCTTTTACAATTTTGATATAAGTTTCTAATGATCAAAAGAAAAAAAAGTTCTAAAAAAAAATGTATAATATATATTAATATATTATGTTATGTAATTATATATTTATCATAAGAATAAACTTAACAAAAAAAAAAGATATTAACAAGTATAGTGAACAGCCTGGCATTTTTTTTTGTCGAAAATATCAATTTGGTTTGGTCGTACCAAAAAACAATTAAAAATGTATTTATTTTTTAAAAAATACTATCACAGTGCTTCCTAAGATCAAGAAGACAAAAACATTCAATTAACGATACATAATATATTACTCGAGAGAAAAAACTATCACCATTTCAAAAAATACCTTTATCATTTTTTTAACATTTTTTTTTTTTTATTAACCCGCACGATGTAAATCATTAAACATTATAATGTGTTCTCATTAATTGAATAGTTTAATTTTTTGGCAGGTGGGAGAAGTTCTTTCTTTTCTGCAAGTATAAATAAAGTAAATAAACTATTTTAATCTTTGTTACGTATAAACTAGTCAACAAAATGCTAAACGGAGTAAGCTATGTTTCATTGGACGCCGCGGTCACAGTGCGTTTTATCTGAATTTGTCCTTGTGATGTTCGATGATCATTGTCGCGGGCTCGTTGTTATTGTCCGTCGTCTGCTTCTTCAGGTACATCTGCCTCAGGGTGTCTGTGCACTCCCGTTTTGCGTCGATACACTCGACACTCGAAGAACGTTTGCGCAGACGGCGGGTGGTAATGCCGGCCAGGTTCAACAATGCGTCCGCGCCCTCGACTATTTTACGGCGTTCTTCAGCGTCCTCTTTGCACAGACTGAAACGAAAAACGGTCGTGAACACAAATCCAAGCATCCAATCCGTGGAATGCCGATGGAGAAAATTGAGGGGGAGGGGTGGTTATTAGTTATTATTACGTCGGTATATTATTATTATTGTGTGTCTTTTTTTTCCCATTTTCAACCCGTCCGATCTGTTGTCACATTTTTTTATTTTGTAAATACACCGACATAATGCATTTATTATATGCATTGCACAAACATAGTAGGTACTAACTCGACAACCTACTAAAACACCATAATATTATAATATTATCGCCATTCGTATACCAATGATCAGTCGTGTCGAAATATCGTCAGGAGGACGCCACGCCCGCGGCATAATATGTTGTTTATTATCTTATAAACATACAAGTGTAATTGTGTAAAACTATAGAAAATTAGAGTTCAGTAGAACCAATTATGTGTCGTTATCTTTATTAATAGGTATCAAAGTGGACTGACTCTAATCATCGAACTTGAAGGTAAGATTGTGTTGGATTTTTTACAATAGACATTTAGATTTTGAAGTGAGTATAACCATTTGCAATATTTTATATAGGCGAAACCGTTTATAACTCACTCGCCAATTTTAATATCGTAAAAACCAACATACAAACCACAAACACAGATAATGTGCTTACATTTAAGTTTGGGAACAGATCAGGTCACTCTTATTTTAAATAGTTAACCGCACAAAACTGGTTCCGCCAAACGCATGATAAAAATGTACATAATACGTATACACGTTGTACCTAAGACGAAGACACCTAACCTAACACTTGAGGTTGTGGACAGTGTGGTATTGCTGTGGTAGTGTGGTATACGTATATCCGGCATAGGTTTCAAGTTTCATATACCGACGTAGAAAATATTAAATAAATAATACTATCAGCAAGTTGAATACAATTAAGTGGCATTTGAAGTACCTGTCCATTTTGAAGCAGTTGTCGTAGGTATGATCCTCGCTCGGGCATATCGTAACAATTGGATATAGCTGAAAAACAATAACGAGTTAATTATTAATTCATCAATATAAATATATATATATATATATATAATATTATTAAACTGTGTGACTAATATTATCTGTATAATCCGTAATTATTGAAATCTCTTTTATTGTGGGGTATAGGTAGAAGGTACATTTTATTTAGTGTGTTTGACCGCAGAAGGCAGAATGTTGAGTATATATTATTTTGAACTGGTTAATCTTAGTAAAATATTGCATTTTAAAATCTACCGTGTTAATAATTCGGTACGCAAAATTTTTGAATATACCTTAAGCTTATCTTTGCTTGAACATGTTTTTAATCATTTAGCATTTTATATTAACCATTTAATAAATGTAGATACGATGACTATTGTGTTTACACTTGAACAATTAGTAAAATAATTGTATTTAAACCATTATATTAAAATGTTTTAAATTACAGAATTATAAACCATTTCTAATAGTGGTTTCTATCAATATATTAACATAATAAGTAATAACATCTACCCATATTTCCAAAATAGATAATATTAGTCATGAAAATTATTGAACCTATTATAGCTAGGTAATTAATGCCAATAAAGCCGATACCTACTACACCTGTATTTACTGTCTTATGTTAATACTTAATTTCTAGTTAATTCACTTTACATAACAAGGCTTCGTAAATACCTTTCAAATTTGGTTTTAGACCAAAATATAACTAGGTATTATAAAATATCAGGAATAATAACAATCGTATAATTGTCTGACACTTTAAATTCAAACTAGAATTCAACTATCTGAAATAGTTTTTTCTAAATGCCTAATAATTTATTACATTGTAAAAAATAAAAAGGCATATTTGTTTATTTTTGAAAATAACAAAAATATTGTGATGGTCAGTTGTATCAAAAATTAAATTTTCTTTTTCTTTTTTATAATAGGCTATATGATTTAAATAAACACAAGACAGTAAAATATGCTGGTGTAGCAGACCTTCTGTTTGTTTTAAAGAAATGCAAAAAGACAAATTGTTGATAATATAATTTGTTTAATTACACGTATCAACGTTTGTTAGTTGTTATTACAAACTATGAAGAATTAATTTTTAGTGATTACTTTAATATCCTATAATAATCTATGAATACGCACTGTTGCGGGGAGTAACTTAACTTAAGTTACAAATTACTGCAACAAAATTCCTTTTTAAGTAATTTGATGGTAATGTAATAATATTACTAAATTACTCGTTACATTTTTTTTTAATATCTACATGGATCAATTGAATTGATAATATTAGATGTAAATATATCATATAAATATGAATTTCTGACAATAACATTTTTGTAACAGTTATTTGACAAAAAAAGTTGAATTTTTAATAGGTAAAAAGATTTAATTAGTATAATTTGGAAAATGCAATATCATTCAAAAAATAAGAATAATGTGTTTAACAATTGTTGTCTATTTTGGTTATTAAACATTTTATTTATATAAAATGCCATATTGTTAATTATCATCATTACTTAGTATTTAAAATATAATTATTGAGCCGAGTGATATTTTTTAACATAAAAAATAAAAAGTAATTTATTACAATTTTGAAAGGTAATTTATAATGTAATTTAATTGCGAGTAAAAGTAGCTTCCACAACACTGTCATCACGTCGCGTCGTGAATACAATAACAAATTTATTATTGATGTTAAAATATCATTCACTTCCAAGTTCTAACACTCGTAAAATTACTTTTATCTCATTGATTGTAAATAAACGTTTAGAGCTTATTTGTACATATTTCGCGGTAATCGGTAATTTGATAAGTAATTCAAATACTTTAGTAGCATTAAATACCTACACATAATATTATATTATATATTTCGATTTTTGAGAAATTTAACAAGTAAACATTTACTTTCAAGAAAATATTAAAAAATTGTTTGGGAATGTCGTATTTAACGAATTTATGCATTCAGCATTATTAGTCAAATATATATATATCTGTATTCATGATTTATGTAACATCATCCAAAATATTCTACATTTATACATAATAGTAACTACAAAAGTGTCTACAATAAATGTTTTGGCTCTTGTTTACGGAGTTCCATCAATGTTTATTAATAAACTTATACAAACGGCGAGTTCTGAGAGACGTGTGACGACGGAACAAACACGTGTGTGGGTATAGGAAACATAAAAATAAAAACCAAGGTAATCAAATAAAGTTACAGAGAATTATTCAATGTAGACATTTACATACCCCGGCTAGTTCTGGATCCGTGTCAGGTTTTGTTTGCGCGAGCTGCCAATCTGAAATTAATAAACACATTAAAATTTCTTGCACGTCTCGGAGTGAAAAAAACTGTCTTTTTTACCGATATTATTATTATAGTGAGTTTAATGACCGAATTTACCATAATAAATACTATTATACTAATCACATAGTCACCGCAATCGACAGTAATAAGTATCTGCCATTGATGTATTAATTTTAAATGCAGCCATTGCAGATTATATTATACTATTATATATAAAATAATAAATATATAGAATTGCCTATTGCATTGTTATAACAGATATCATTTCAGAAGAAGTCTACAATGTTTGTATTATGATGTTATAGTACGGATTCCATATTTCCATTAAATTATTGCCGTCATTGCCGCCGATCGCAAACAATACGCTACACGTACGTGTAAAAAAAAAATGAAGTTGGAAATTAAAACAAGACACGTTGATTTTATCAAACTTGTGATCACAGCGCCAAATTTTTTTTCGGAAATCACGTTTTACATATTATAGGTATGTGATAGGTACGTTAAATTATGACATGTTTTTTTTTAGCTTTTTGTACATACAATTATAGCTCAACAACTATAGTGAATAACAGTTATACAGTAAGGTTTAAATAATACAATATATTTTTAAATGACATGTTTTATTGGGTAATTTTTATTGTCTACATTATTTCAAAATATTTTTAAATTTTTAAAAGTATAAAAATTACATTTTTACTTTTTATTACTCAGATTCTATATCATTGTAATTTATTTCAATGACAATATACATTTTTAATTTCATATTCTATAGCTGAATTCCGATGAATCAAAATCAAATTCCAAGCGAGTATAGTTAATTACATTTGCAAATAATTTTAAGTTTAGATCAGCGGAATATAGTGGAAAAACATCTTGCTGGGATTTATGTTGATAAATAATGCAATTTAAACTAATGATCAAGGAGGAAATATATTATCCTTGATAACCATAATCTATCGTCACATTTAATGATAAAAATTATGTTTATCTAATTTTATAGGTAAAACATTTAACACGTGATTTAAAGGCCAATATTGTATTATATAATGCTTTTTACGTTTCAAGTTTTCAATGCTGAATAGTTTAAAAAAAATGTATATCTATTAACGTGGTCAAAGTAAAGCCTCCTTAGGTTCCACAGCCCCACTCAGTGTACACCACTGCCGATACCTTTAATATGCTAGGGTTACGATATTATTTCACAACAATTGTTGTCATTATTACAATAATATTACAGTTTTGTCGAACAAACCTCTGCCGTGCACGATGCGCACGTGCGGACCGTGCTTGAGCACCAACATTGCGGTCGCGGCGTCCACGTCGCTCACAGTGGACATCTCGTCTTCACTCCGTTCGTCCTTGACCGTCTCCATGGTCTCGCCCCGAACCGTCGGGCTCGTGTTCACCGTCGACTTTTTACTGTACCCCTTGGTGTACGGGGTCTTTTGCAACGCTTGGATCAGGCACGGCCGGTACGAGGGTTCGACCATCCAAAGAGAACCTTTGCCCAAGTTCTGCGGGGGAGAGTAAAGACAAATACAATTATTGTTGTTGTCATTGTTACAATATTCAACGACACGCCACACCTGCTCAACCGCCAAGGATATAACGCTACTACATCATAGTACCATACAGTTTGTTATATTCACAACGTTTTTAAACGTACTAACTATTTATTATACTAACAAAACCTTTTATTGATTCTATCAACATTTTAATGACATTATTTATCAAATTGGAACAATACAATTATTGAATTAATACATTATTTTCATGAAATCAATAAACATCATCCATAATATTAAAAAATGTATATTTAATTACCGTGACATATTATTAGCAAAAAATTTCTTTGATTTGGTGGGTTTAGTTACTTGGCATCTTCGGCGTTGCACATTTCCTATCTATCAACCCACCTATCCTGCCTAATATGCAGATTTTGGAAAAAGTAATATAATATAAGTACTTACGGTTAGAAATTCGAAGTACCTACAGATGTAATCAACAGGCTTAACGGTCCAATCAATAACTTGAGTTAATTGCCAGTTACCCGTCTTAACCGAGTTTACGTCAATTGATCGTGGTATATTTTCGTCGCGAGACGTGAATATTATATAATTTGAGAACGTTATGTAAGTACAATTGTACAAATGGACAATCATTGTTAGAATATATTATATTATATACCTATACGTTTGACGATAATAAATATTATCGGATGTCATTTATTTGGAATCCAAATATGTTTTCTTTATAGTCTACACTGTGTGCACACATTTCAATTGACAGTGATAGACGCAGTGGCGGCTCATCAGGGGAGTCTTTGAGACGGCGACTCCTCATAAAAAAAAAGTAATAACGCATTAAAAAAGTTTAAAGAAAATTGTATTGCAATTTAATATTTTTGTTCATTTTAAAAATAATTATTATGATTTTCGCTATTAATATTAATAGTATAATATTTTGTATTCTATTTTTACATTAATAATGAGAAGGC
>JACXSJ010000302.1:30233-84273 GCA_014851325.1 Pentalonia nigronervosa
CGTATTTTTCTGTAAACATGAAAACCTGCATCATGTCGTCCGAATGGGATGTATTAGACCATTTAATTTAGCTATTCGACTTTGTATCGCCGCGTGTAGTAATGGTATTATTATTTATTATTGGTATTATACACAAGTCACAAACTTTATTATAATATAATAAATTAAATTATAAATATATATATATATATATATATATCTATTATATTTTCTACTATGGAAATACAGAAAAAACAGATATACTAGACTTTTTTGGGGGATTTTTTTTTTGTCATTTTTGTATTAAACTTTTTTTATTAAATTTTCAGTCTCTCCAATGAATTTACTTGCGAGCCGCCACTGGATAGACGGTGTAACTTATAGTGGTAATTTTATAGTTAATAGTTAATACAAAAATAATAATTAATATACCTCTAGATTTTATAAAAAGTGAAAGAGAAAGAAATATGCTCGTGCATGATAGTAATTTACAAAATAAGCAATAACTAAATAACCTCAATTATTTATAATTGTTTCGTAAATCATAATATGTACTTTTGTATAAACACAAATCTCGCGTAATATTTTAATAAAAATATTTATTATTTGTACAAAATAATTATCATTTAAACAAGGATGGTTATGTTAATGTTAAATATAGTATTTGTCAATACTGCGAATACCGTTGTAGTATGTTGTAGTACAGTTATTTTTTTTTTTTATTAAAACGACAAAATCGTCTTTTATTTTAATAAAAAAAAACTATTGTAATAATAATTTTTTTCTATCAAAAATCAATAAAATAATGCTGTAAATATAATGCACGTTTTGTCATTTTGACTAAAATCTTTTTCATGTTAATATTTTTTTTTATTTTTTTAATAAATATAATTTATCAACATTTGACAAATTGTTATTGTTAATATATAAGAAGATTTTTTTGTCAAGTGTGCATGTTTAAATATTAAATGATGGATGTGTTCAGCCTAATTTTAGTGGGCAGTATAACTCAAACACAGAGCAATAGGAAATAGTGAAATACCGAGAGTGCAGTTGACTTAGAGAATGGGTACTTAGAAATTAAAATAACCATATTATATTGTTTTCAATTCCAACATTTTCATAACCCCATCATATATTATCATAAAGTATTAAAGAAATTATTGAGTTTAAAAATTACCCTTAAGTATATAGCTAGTAGACGAGAGGTCTCATCATTAAAGTCCTAGACACCAGTCACCAACATCTTACTTTGAACAATAGGATCATAAGAGAATATTCTTAGACCATAACAGTGTATCTCTATACTCATACATAATAGTCCTCCCACTCTATATATAACCCACTCCCAACACCTGTCAAAAAATAAGAAAATATATAATTACCTCTATTTAAATTTTCAATGGAAATAATTCATTTAAATTTTAAAATATTACCATAAATCAGCTCACTATAAATAGATTAAAGAAACGCAAAACCAAAAATTATTTTTTTTATCCAGTTAAAAAATTCTATGAATTATAATAATGGTATAAACGCGGCTCTCTAAATTTTAATACAAATAGTATTCATACTAAAAAAAATTCAGAAAAATATAGTTACTGACGTGGACAAACACGATGGAGATGTAGGTAGATGTAGCATATTCTAATACACCTAATCAAGACCGTAAAATAACTATTGGCTTTTGGCGGTGGGGTATTGCATCGACGCCGAGAAACAAAATAGGCTTACGGGAGCTTTTTCCACTTTTCTGAAACACTTATTCAGCGAAAGGTTATGCCGGACACTGTTTTTCCAACCGGTGGGCGCGTTCTTGTAGTACGGGAAATGGTCCACAATCCATCCGTAGATGTCTTTGACCGGCAACGCTTTGATGGGCGAGTCCTCGATGGCCATGAAGATCAGACAAGAAAACGAGTACGGCGGCTTGGATTCTGTGTGCACCTGTAATTTTAAAGATTTATGTGTATTAAGTTGTATGCGCTATTGCGTCATCATCCATCGTGTATTATATAGATATCTTATTGTATCACTATCACGTCATAATAATACTATAAAAACTAAGAAGTGAAAAATGATAAATATAAAATACTATAATCATACTCGACCGAGTTATTCGGTAGGTTTACCTTTGGATCGTAGCTAGATGACCGCAACGAAGAAGTCTTGTTGTTATTGTTATTATTGGTATTGTTGTTGTTGTTGTTGTTATTGTTTATGATGGTGGGTAAACCTGCCATAGCGGGCCAACATCGGACCGGCGATATAGACTGGCCGCTAGACGATCGAGAGTCCGATGAAGCATCGTCCGCATAATCGGTCTTTGGCAACTCGTGAACACCTGCAGAAAATAAAAATTCCATTAACAATATTCATACTTGTAATTACGTACAATGGATTCTTATTTGTTGTTTTAATCATTAATCGATAATGTAAAACAGGAGTTTCCAAACTACGACTTCCTGTTAATATAAATATATATTATATTCTTATTTAATTTGTTTAATTAGTTCGTAAATCACATTGTAACATCATGATGTTTAATACATAAAATAGTAAAAAAATACGTTCATCCCTCCGCTCAGAATCTAAAATTTAGGTAGTCGTGAATATTTATTATGAGACATATTAAATTAATATTTTATTATCTGGGAAAATAGAAACATAAATAAATGAAACAAAATTTATAATTAATATACATAATATATGTACCTACAATAGTATTTAATGTTTTAATAGAATACTAGTATATTACAACACGTCAATAGTCTATGATATTATGTATTAGAATTTAATCGCGTATTATTTGTCAATGTCGTTAAGATTAAAAATACGTAGGTAATTTTATTAATTTTTTAATACGTAGTTCAATTGCAAATGATACAATATGAACTTAAGTTCAACAATCGAGTATGGAGAAGCATATCTTCATTTCTTCAAATAGTTAAATGGTTATTGTGTTTTGCAAGAATTGGATATTGTATGTTTATTTATAATACATATATATACAGGATTATAGCCCCATGAAACACTTATCGTAAATCTATATTAATTTTAATTAAATTAGGTAGGTATACACTTTCATTAAATTTCACCCTAGAAGTTTAGATGAATGAAAATGTATTTTTACATTTTGTTAGAGATATTATTTTGTAAAAATGTCAAACCTAGATGATATTGTGTTTGTGACATTGACATAATATTACCTAATAGTTTTATTTAAGTTGGTAGACGATTACCTTTGTTCGATGTTTTTAAATATCTTTAAGAATGTACATAATATAATATAATAAGTAGGATATTATATAATACTTAAAATATGCAACATAATATCAATAGTTTTAAAAATAAATATACCCGATTAATTATTAATAATTTTAGCGTGTCTACTTCAATTAAAACAAAATATGTTATGCTATCTACAGTATCTCATTATAAATGTTTTGATGTACGTACTATACAATATACGTTGTATAAGCTAGTAACCATGGGCGTAACTAAGATTTAATAGTTACAGGAGTTAGAGTAAATCAAAGTTCATAATGAATACCCCCATCATGAGCATTACTAAAGTCTAGAGCCAGATCACTGAATCTATTTTGGATCATACTCGACCTGAATTTTTTATAAGTATGTTTTAATTCTCCTCATAAATAGGCTCGTACATGATACATCCACAATATAAGTATATTATATACATAATATATTACTACTTTATACAATATACATAAATACATTGTAAATTCTGAGCGGAGCGAAGAATTTATTGACTTTATAATGTTATTGTGTTGTTTATTTTTGTGTCTGACATCACCTTTTGGGGTAGTAAAAATCTTCGATTTTCTTCTTTAACATCTATTTTGGAAAGATTGAAAGTGAATCTATTTGGTATTTTGGGGGGTTAAGAAGAAAAAATTCACTATAGTTTTTAAACGCGTCAAAAAAAAAAAAAAAAATTAACAAAAACGGAAAATTTTTGACAAAAATCGATTTTGTTTTTGGTGTAACACAAAAAAATAATAGGTACATAACATTTTCATTAAACATTTATATTAGCATTTTCTATATACCATAAAATTTTCAATATATTTTGACTCTTTTTGAGTTAACTGTATCTAAGCTTAAGAAATTTTTGGTTTTTTTTTTCTTTAAATACCGATGGGTCAAAAAGTTTGAATATTTAATTCAAGGTTCTTCATAAGTTGTTATAATAACAGTAGAAAATTATTAAAGATAAATAGGCACACTTTTTTTTTGTAAGCATTTAAAATTTAAATTTTGACCAAAATGCATCAAAATATAGAATATTTGCAAACCATTTTGTACTTAAAAATGTATAAAATAATCAATTTTTATAGCTAAGATTGATATTTTAAAACAAGGTTTCTCATAAGTAGTTAATAGTGTAACCAAAAAATCTAAAAAATATACTAACATGGGTTCTTTTTATAGACATTTTAAGTTTGTATTTGGATGAAATTAGTTATTTAAATAAAAAATAACAATGCTAGTTATTTCATGTAATTTAAAATTTATATTAATATTTATTTGTGGGTACTTGAAACTTTTAAAGTATATTATTATGTTTTATACATTCAATGACATTTTTAAATGCAATGTTTTCGACAAAAATTAATTCAACCTACTACAGTAAATTGGTTTATTTTAATAGTAATAATATATATCATAAAATATACTTAGTAATGTAGGCTGGCGACCGTCTATACGCATAGAATCGTTTTTCATATAAAATGATTTTATATCATTGAATTCAAATTTAACACTTCTATTACAGTCGACACCTGTACAGTCCCATGCTGTACAGTATAACAGAACGGTACCCATTTTCCAACATTTTTCACATTGAATCCATTATGACAGTTTTTTTTTATATTAAGGATTTGAGTTTTAACCACGAGGGGCTTAACCTTAATAAGAAAAATGTTAAGGGGGCTATCCATCTATTCCCTTTTAGTTATCCTTTAATTTATACTGTATTGGCATATTTTATGTAAACATCAAAATCAACTGACAATTGTGTACAAAAATATAAAGCCGTGCAAAATACCTATTATAAAATATTTAAAATATTTAAAAATTAAATGTTAATAAAATAATGAGCGTTCTTAAAATCGTTTGCTTTATCTTACAAACGTAGAATAAAGTAAAAAAACTCGTCGTATTTCACTAGTTTGATTACCTACATTATTGAAATTAAGTTATTACTACCTATCATAACAATTATAAACATAACATTATCTATGTTTATTGTTAGAAGCTTTATTAATATTTTGATATTTAAGAAAGATATTACTATTAAATTTTTTAGTTCTTTATAACTATTTATAACTTTCTTAAATACAAAAATATTGACAAAACCAAAAACACATATATAATGCAATTTTTGATAACTGTTATAATAGTCAACAGATTATAATACCTTAATTTCAACTATGTAATAATATTGAGTAAAATATGATGGAGGTCTTAACCATATTACACACTAGTAAGACGGAAAACAAAATTATACTGGTGTGCCCTCTCAATAATTATTTCAAAAGTTTATTTTGATACAAGCAATAAAAAAATGTAAATTAGGGTTCAGTGGTGAAACATGAACGACAAACATATGTACTCATAATGTGAGATTATAATATAATTATTAATAGTTGTCGTTTTATTTAAATTTCAAATTATAATGTTATGTTGGTGCATAAGCAGTTTTTAATTAAAGAATGTTTGATTAAATTTTGTTTTTAATGGTAAACATGATGACCATTTTTGTTTAATTAGTAAAGATATGATAGGTAAAAAGGTAGATATGTTGTAATAATTTATTTCGATATTACCCATGTCCATAACACTGAATTTTGAAGTAGTTTTTGTGAAAATTAAAAAATAAATATCAAAATTGTAATTTTAAGTTTTTGCATAAAATCTTGGTATAGTTGTTCATTAACTATATTCACATAAAAATATAAATTTGAAATATTATAATATTAGATGTAGTAGGATTTGTACTAGGTTCTAGTATATTTTCTATAATAATTTTACAAGTTCAGAGAATTATTAATTGCTATCTACGAAATAAGTAATTTGTTGATATATAGATACAGTGGCGTCGCGACATAACTAAATTCCCCCAGATATTGCCATTACACTGAAAGTAATAACAAATGAAGTACCGTATTATATAGTATATTGTATATTTATATATACTTTTCAACATTAATTGTTTTAAAATATTAAATTGTGTAACCTACTTAATAATATAATATAATATATTTGTAGTGTATATATCTTAGTATTATTAGTTATTACAACAGTAGGTACAATAGGTTTTAGGTAAATAGAAAAAAACCAAGTATCTACTACTTGCATAGACTATTGAGTTAAGTAATTTTAAATTATGCTGCAGCTTGTGCTTCACTCTACAATATAAAATGTACACAAATTTGCAGTTAATTGTGTTCATACTTCATATTACTCTAAGTTTGTAAAACATTCTCTTATTTTGCAACCTCATTTAATTTTCTTGCGACATTAATAATAATATTATGATGATGTGAAAAATAACTTATAAAATTACAAATAACTGATTTCAATTATAGTATGTAGAGTAAAGTAGCTTCTAGAATCTAAATGTATGAAATTGTTTCTTGAATTATATGTCCATAATCCATACTACAAAATAGTATTACCTAGTTATTAAATCAATTACCACTATATAATTGTTATAAAGTTAATATTTATTTCAATATGACTAAATAAATTAAAATGTTTGATAATTTAGTATAAAGCATAAAAATAAGGAATAAAACTATGTGAATTTTTACATTTTATTCTGGACCCAAATTTCATTATTTTTTTTAATGCATTAATACAAATATCACTACAAAAATGTAAAATATTGTTTTCATATTTTTGAGAAAAAAAATGTATTTCTATTATATCTTTGTAATGTTATTTATTTAAATCTGATTTATTATTTTTTTTTATTAAGGTAGTCAGCAGAGTATGAAATATTCATTAGTCTTTATATTGTATTATATATCTATATGATTTTAGTTACTTATTAAAGTTTAAATCGCACGTTCATAAAACAATAAAAAGCATGACAGAAAAACAAATGATATTATTAATCATTTAAACAGAAGGGATAATTAACATAATCTTTATAAAATGTATTAAAAAAAATTCATAGAATTATTAAAATTAAATATTTTATAAACAATGTGATTTTAATGTATTTTCTTTTCATATATTTTATCATATAGATGGTAAATGTAAATCTATAAATATTTTGTACCAAAAATGTTATTTTATATTTTACATACATATTTTTACTGTAATCTGTGTTTTATGAAAAATCTTTAGAAAATCAATAAACGTTGAATATTATTAAGTTTTATATTTAAAGGTATTTTTATTTTCAAAAGCATTTTTCAGAAAGAAAAAAGTAATCTTATTTTTAGTCAACAATTAGAAATGTATTCCATGTATTTGATACACTTTTGGTATTTATCTCAAAATGGTTTTAAAATTATTGTATTATATTGTCAATTAAAATTAACATGTATAACTATAATCTATAAATTAAATACATTTACATGCCTATTTACATTAATATTAATACAAACACTACATTAAAATAGGTACTTCAATTGAACATATTAATAAATGTTGCATGATCGAGCTATGAAATAAGCTACACATAATAAAAATATATGATTTATTTGGAAATACAAAATGTTAAAAAACTTATCAATTAAATTCAATTTTTTTAGTAAAAATAATATTATTCTGGTATATTATATTATTCTGATTTAGGATATTATATTAAACAATAAAGTTATGTTTATAATTTTAGACTTAAAATATGTTTTTTTTTTTTTTTTTTTTTTTATTTAAACATATATTTACAATCTATTTTACAATAATCAGTAAGTATGATGACAAAGTTTATATGACATTATAAAAAAATATTCGAATAGGAAGACCCTCAGTAGTGTCACCTGACCAGAGATAAAATATGTTATACATTTACAGTCGAAAAAAACTATTATCATATATTTAAAAAAGTCATATTATAAATAGATTCATATTTGTAAATCAAATTTCAATCAAAATTCTCATAAAATTAACTATGAATTTTTAAATAAATATAAATATTACATTAAAACGTTGCCCTTTGGAATGAATAATACAATATTTAAAAATATTTAAAAGATTTGGTTTCAAATTCAATTTTTCTATGAAATTAACTATCCTATAACTTAGATTTACTTGTACTAATAACAATTTTTTTTAAAACAGGCTATCAAAAATGTTGAGGTAAATAAATTAAAAAATATATTTATGGTTCTAAAAATAGGTAAATTAATAATATATTACATGAGCAATAAAAATATTTTTGTACAAGTAAAAAGAAATCCCAATTATCCACCAATTTAATGTAACAAATAGTACAGTTATATTATAAGGTAAAAGTTTATTTTATGCTTTGAAGGAAAATCAATATTACTCTAATTAATGATACTAATCTAAGTCTTAAATTGTAAACGCTATATTATAAATATGAACTTGGCTAAATCAATTACAATTAATATAAATTACATGTCATATTATACTTTCTAATTTTAATATTATGCAGTTCTTTTAGTCGTATTTAAAGGTGTGCAATAAAATAATTTCTTATAAATTCTCATACATTTTTTTAAAACATAATAGGTATGGATAAAACCATAGGTATTATAAAAATTGTAATTGTCATTTGTTGTGGATACCTTTAATAAAATTTTTAATTGGTGTGAAACATTATAGCGAATTAATTTATAATTTCCTTTATTAATTAGTAATTACTATAGCTATAGACAATTGTTATTACCCGGCATTGTCCGAAATAGATTATCAGGCTTCTTACAAATTTCAAACCCCTACTTTACCTCTTTAGGTGTTGAAATTTTAAAAATCCTTTTTAGCGAGTGCACGTCTTAAAAGTTACCTGTATGCCAAATTTCAGTCCGATCCTCCAGTGATTTGCGCTATGCGATAGATCAGCCAATCAGTCACGTTTTCCTTTTATATAATTTATAGATAATATTATGGAGCAGTAAAAATTACATTATTAGTTTTGCAATATATAAAAGTAGTGAAATAAGAAAACCAGATAATTTAATGAAGGATATCATATCGGCTAGTAATGAATGTCAATTAAAATTAAATCAACTGGTATTGACTTTAGGATCAAATATAGGAACATTATTATACTACGTAATTTAAGTACTTATTTATGCCTAAAAATATTAATTATTGTAAATGATTTTGTGAAAGAAAAAATATGAATAATATAAAAATATGAATATCATAAAGAATGAAATTAAAGTAACAGGATACAAAGATGACCGGGTATATTATGTTGGGCACTCGTCTAATTTCACTTAATTCAGCACAAACTATAGTTAGTGGATTTTGGTCATATGAGAAAATAATAGTGGAAAACGTGGGTGGTTGGAAGTAAAGTGATTTATATTTATATTTTAATATTTTATTAATTATTTATACTGTTATTTTATATTATACTTTATTGTGAAAATGAGTTCAATACGATTATGAAGTATTTCAAAATATTGAATAACCCAAACACCCTGAATGTTTGTGATTCAACAAACCATTAATTTATATTTTACAACAATTCAAATATAGTGATATTTTTCAAAAAAAAAACATAATTAATTTCCCCTACCCAAAATTGTTTCACTAATGACAATAACGTTGAAAACATAGTGATAAATCATAGAACAATAATTGTTATTTTGTTATTTTTATTTATTCAATCATTAAAAATAATTCTAATAGCAATTTTTGGATAGAATTAAACTTGCTGAAATTTTTTCAAAAAAATACTTCAGTCGGTAGTTTATGACACTATTGAAAAAACCGAAAATGATCTTCACTTAGAATTTTAAAACGTCATTGTGATATATGTCAATTTTTTTTCTAACACATACTTTCTAAAATTCTATTGTATTCTTTATTACATTATCGGCTTAAATGATTTAAATGAATTAAAAGGGTATTTAATAGACAAATCCAGTACCGACTTCAAAAATAAAAAAATCATTATATATAAAAAAAAAAAAATGTTTTAGAAAAATAACTAAAATTTTAAACGAATATTATATTATATTAATTAATAAACAATGTAATTTACCAAGCATGTTCATCCCTTTTTATTTTTCAATAATGTATTTATTTAATTTATAATTATTCAAATGTTGAATATACTTAAAAAGACAATATTTTCAATCAATTAGACTTTTATACTAATTTAGGAGCGTCCTGTGATGATACAAACTTCTCTTTTTTCTGATGAGAACCACTCCTCTCTACTGTAAATATTAAATCAAATTATTTATTTGAGAAATTCGATTCACATTATACATTTAATATTTATGTATCAACATTACCATAAAAATTATGTGCCTAACAATTTACCGTAAGAAAGATGGATCTAATTTTAAAAATAAAAGTTTGTATCATCACATGATGCGCATTATTTGTATAAAAAATATAAGTGTTTGAAAATATGGTCTTAATTATACAATAAAATCCTAACAATCAGAATTTAAATAAATGCATGATTAAAGAAAAAAAATGTGGTGAGCATGTGCATGTTTAACGAATCATCCAGTATAAATATCAATTCAGTTAATAGCCTGTAGATTTATAGTAATCGATGTTGCAAGAGTAAAATACACATCATAGCCCGCAGCATTTTTTTTTATATTTAACAACTTACTAACATTTAAATTAAGAAAGTAAGTTTTTTCATTTATATAAAATAGATACAATAAATGTATCTACATTTATTGTTATGTTACGTTTAAGTTTAATATTAATTTAAAACAACATAATATATTCCTAAATTGGTATTTTATATTTTAGTATAATATGTTATTACTTTATTATGCCCTTTAAATTTAGAAAATTTGAATAACAGTATGAAAACATTATTTTTTCCATATAGGAAGTTATTATACTTATTAATACAATTAATTAATTATTTATATTACTTTTTAAAACAAAATGTGCCTTAGTAATTTGAAGGAATGCGTTATGGCTGGTTTGCTTTGCGCAAGTACCTATGATTATAATTTATCTTGTATATTATATAATACATATTAAGCTTGCGCATAATTGTTATGACCCAACAGCCATTGTTCGTTCTCCTCATTTACAAAAAAGTGGCCTGACCTAAATGTACGGAAAATGTTTTTCCTTTAAGAGGACTCGACTAACAATCCGTAACGAAAAGTACAGTCCCATTTTCTATATATTGACTGTTTATTATGAATATACATACGTATACATTTTATTCTAACCTTTGAGCAGATTCTTGTTTTGCAGCCAACTCAAGGAAGTAAGGTCATCGTCCTCGTTGTCATCCGTTGAGTTGCCTTTGTCTTTGTCACCGCCGACATATACGTTTTCTGACGACAGTTCTTCCTGTAATTGCATTAAGACAAAACAGAACATGAGTTAACTACTGTCGATCGACACGAATAATGACAAATGATAATAGATGTATATACTATATATATAATAATGACACGTCACCTGTATAATACGATGGTAGGTATTATACGTGACCCCTAATAGGTAAATTGAATTATTCCAGACTATAGGACAAGGATATAAAACGTCATCGATGTATACAGTATGTGTATGCTTGTGTGTGCATGTGTATAAAAAGCTTCCCCCCTGGGAATAAACGAACATTTGTCGCATTGCTGGCCACTTGATAATTGTCCAAGCACGTATCTTCGTTTTGTCTGTGCTTCTATTTATACTGACCCCTTGAGCGTTTTTAAAAATAAATCACTACGGTTGTATCTCAGTCCATATAAAGCGACGTATCCGTACGAATCTCCAGAAGATCATTTAGATATAGTGATTGCAATCATCAGAAACAATACTATTAGTTCAGAGTTCTAATATTTTCGTGATAAAAAGAAAAAAACAGTAACACACAATTAAATTATGTTCTTAGTAATGTAATTTTGTATGTACTATGTACAGTTGTGACTTGTGACACTTCATGACTTTACTAGGTTTACGAATAGAATACAAATTACTATTGAACACAGATCAGAGACTCTACAGCAATTTACTGTAACATTTAATTAATATCTAAAATATACATTATAAAATTAAAAATGTACAGGCATACCTGTAATATAGACGTATAACATGTATTTAAATAAGTGCTATATATAAATATATATATATATATATATATATATATATATATTATATTACTATAATATGTCTATATTTCTAAACTACATAGGCAACAGACATAAAGTAACAAATGTAATAATGTGGATGTATTCTATATTTTATTGTATCTATATACTTAATTTTCATTCATTATAATCTGCAGTACGGCAAAATCATAGTTTTAATACTGTCACAAGTCACAGTCCCACATCTATTTGACCAATTTTATGATAATTATAATATGTTATTAAAACATGAGGATTTGCATTTGGTTAGTATTCCAAGCGTCAGTATTTATTTCATGATGTATCACTATACATCTAAATAAACATTTGAAATTAAATTGCAAGTTTTTATTTTCGAATAAATACACATTTTTTTTAAACGATCACAGCGTAGTACCTATATTGTTTTTAACAATGTTTTTGATGTAAGTACCTAGAGGCTATACGCTTTATATATAGTTTACTTTATAGTTTACGCTGTATACGCTTTGTAAGGAATGTTAATACATATCTATAATAATATAATAGTACCTAATAATGAATCTCTTAATCTTGTTGAAGATAACGAATATTATCTGTACTTAAAAACAATAGTGCCAACAATAAAATACTTGCTTGACTCAATTTATCTATTTCGAAATATGTTAAAACGAAACTGTTATCGCTAGTTAAAAGTTATTTGGAAATTAATGTTTACTTATTTGGGCAACATTTTATAGTTGTCGTTTTTTCTTTGATAACTCACCCGGACTGGGAAAGGACTGGCTGGCACTGTAACGAAGACTGTAGTGTTCATCATTGTAGCCCCACAGTTACTCAGAGCGGTTACGCCCGTGTCTTCATCTGGTCCTACTTGATCCGGTGCCATGTTTTCCAATTCGGCTAAAACCAATAAACGATGACATATTTTATTTTTATTCAAAAATAAGAGGCGTGGCTATTTATGCATAATATTCATCATAACATTGCTATATTTTAATAGCGATATGCCGATATGGTCGATTTTAACAACACATGGAATTTAATCAATATTGTTGCTATAATTATATCTGTAACGCGACCCGAAGCCGTACTGCAGCAAAGACATTGAACGGTCTCCGTATTATTATCATTATTATTATTATTGAGTGGTGAAAATTTACTCAATTATTATTATTTGTATGTAAACTATAGGTATACCTAGGTCTCGTGTAGAATGTGAGTAATATTATTTTGTTTGGCAAATTAAAACGAGCAACCAGTTTTCAGTGGGGCGACAATGACTCACGAATACAGTAATGGGCTGCATAGAAAGAGATAAGTACTATGAAAGAGAAAATAAATAACACATTATCCTATACACGTGTACTGTAATACACACACGCGCAAAATATGCCGTAGGAGAAAATAATTAGGTCTCGTCCGGTTTCCATTTTAAGGCATGGACGACGACGCTGCATATTCGAAATGGAAAAATGCATCGTGTATAAAATCGGCAACTCCTACCCCCACTCACACTCCCTAGCACTCGCAGGACACAAATTCTCGCAGAGGGTGTCACGCGGAACAATCGTTTTTGGGCCATATAACGCGTATAATAAAAGAAATTGTAGGCTATATAAATCAGCAATCCACATTTCTACAAGTTGGTAATGTAATAATAAGACACATGTAAACAGGACAGATGGCATGAAAAAATTACTATAGTACTTACATACCTATTTTACTTAAACAAGGTCTTCCAAATTCATGTGGCAAATAATGGTGAGGACCGCGTAGGTTCCAATAAAATCTCCATTATTTTTTTCATACCAAATTCCGAAGCTTTTTTAAATATAGATACCGTTTATATACCTGTATAATATATACGCGATGCAGATGCGTGTGAATATTTAAAAAAGGATTAATAGAAACAGTCTTAATAGTATTTTTTTAATTGTACAATTATCGACGTTTGGTATGAAAACAATTACAATGCATTAAAATCAAATTACATTTAACATTTTTTTCTCGTTACTGTATTGTGCAGTACCTATATAATTATTATAGCTTCGCACAGCGCACGGTATAACTAGAGCCCCAATAGTTCTGTTTTTATGTAGCACGCACATCGTTTTTGCAAAAAAAATAAATTCCAAATAGTGTAATCGATTAACATTAGGCATATTATAAGTATATGCATTGTTTCAACACTAGTCGTTATTCGAAGCAAAGAGCAGTAGCTATATTAGACGGCGGCAATCGAATCACACTATCTGCGACGACTCGCCGGACCCAAATGCGAGTTGGCATGCGTCGTTAAGCATTGTAACGTTAGCCGTCGCAAATAATTTTATACAGAATACGAAACTATATCCAAACGCAGTCTATTTCGACGTCGGGCGGCGACTGCACAGACACGTCCTCACATACATAACTACACACGCAACTCGTGTAAACGGCGAGAGTTTATTTATTTATTAATTTTTTTTTATTTGGACGAACGCCACGCGCTACGCGATTTTTGTTTTATTTTGACCCGTACGCTGCGTATCTACCATTCTACCGCGTGCACTGCTGTAGTAGCACATGATATTTCGTATTAGATAAAAATATAATATAATATGTAAACCAGAAACGCGGGGACAGACAGGACTGACGGAAACAGGCCACAGCGGTGTGGCGTTGTTCCTGTACTAGTGTCGGGTTTCAAACAACGGCGGCTCGACGCACGCGGCCCGCATATCGTGCATACTCTTTAATTTAGCCGTATAGTGATATTATTATATTTACTCGTATGGTTTGTGGGGGGGGCGAGTATTTTAAATACCAGCAATAATATGCTGCGTACCATTATAAATTAAAAAATTATGTGCTCTCGAGATTTAATGCGGCGCAAAAAAACAAAATCGTGCGGGTGTGCACGACGAGGGAGCACACTACGCATCTTTCGGTATTGGGACGACAAAAAACATATTATTTTATTACGCCTTGGACATATATATTTTTTCTCCCGACACACGAACGTACGGGCGTCATATAACAATACATAATATTAATGTGATAATAATATGATATAAAATCTTCGGACGTTCGATAATTTCATGGACGGACACTGCTTCGGAATTGTACAGTGCATGTTCCCCTACTCGGGCAGGATTCACCGCCGACGCGGACCGACCGTCCGGTTCACCGACAACGTTATCTCGCCGACGGCGGCGGCGGTGACCCCGAAACGGCGGCGCATTCGGTTGCCCGAGCAGTTTTAAAACCAGCGGCGCCCGAAACGTGATCGCCGCCGACGTCGCCGCGCCTAGCGCCACCGTCTCCATGCAGTGAGCTCGCGACGACGACGTTATCGGTCGGTGTGCGGGTGGCGTGCACGGTCGGCGCGCGGGTCAGGGATATGTGTTCTGCCAAAGACGTGAAAAACAATTAGCTCTGTCGGAGTAGAGAAAAAAGAAAACACTGAAAAAGAGTTGCGCCTTAAAAGTTTTGCGGGAGTAGCGTTCTCCCACTCCGCACGTGGAGTGGTGGGCCCGCGGATTAATTAATAACACACACGTAATTCAACACCCCCCCCCTACCAAGCGTATCGAGTGGTTGAAGTGCGTGTACAAACCTCGGTTACCGTGTTAAACGCGCGCGCTGTTTAAGCCGTTGAGATTACTTCGTTTCCTTCATGTATATAACAACACTACTATAAAACTATATATACACATTAAAACTACAACGTCATTAATGACAAATATGTCTATTTTAACCTATTCGTTTCACTCGGTATAGTAAAAATATTATAATATATAAAATATAGCTAAGCGACGACGATTATAATGATGCGTAGTCATTAATACAACCATATTATTGTATTTATTATGTGTGTAGCTAAACAACGTAATATACATAGCACACGTGCATCAATATGGGTCACGACGAGAAGGCGGCGGCCGACCTCGACGGGGTGCTCATATTGTACGTATAGGTACGCTGTACGCGATATTAGCCGATATTGACTTGATGTGATTTGAAAGAATACGTTTTTCAAAAAATATTTTTATAATCATAATAAACCTACTTACTTGCGAAAATTGTTACACATGGTCCTGTATCCATAGAGAGGACCCAATAAAATCAAGACTAATCCATCAACTATTTTTAGTATGTTTAACGTCAAAGGGTAATAAAGAAAAAGCTTAAACTGCGTTTTTCAATATTTTTTTTATCAATATATTATAAGATTATAAGGTGATTGACGAATTTGCAGAAATACCTGACTTGTAAAACATTTGTATTATCATTTGACTCTTTATTTCAATACTCTAATCTTTAAATAACATATTACTTTATTAAGTTTGATTTAGCTTCGTTTTTTATTTAATCATAACTATTACTTTTAGCTTTTACATACAAAAAAATACTATACAAGACAAAATGAATAGAACGTTATACATTTAAAATAATTTATGTTTTTATAAGTATTAATGTATTATTGTAAATTATAATAAATAACTATTGTAATGTTTAAAACCAAAGGAAAATAGTATTTTAAATTTCAATTGTATGATATGACATTAAAAATTAAGTCGGTTTATTTTGTATGACATGATACTTAATAAACTGGCTTAATTAGTACTTAACCACATGGTACATATAAATTATGTACCGTAAAAATACAAATATTATCACAATAACATTTTAATTTGTATAGTATAACATACCAAGTATTATACTTAGTTATAATTATGATGTAATACATTTTTTTAAGATATTTATAAAAGCAAAACAAATAATACATATATATATATATTAAAAACGATTTATTTATACATGTATATTTGAATTAAATTTTTTTTATTATTATTACTCAATCTATTCACATAAAGAATAATGTGATAACAAAGAGAAAGAAAATAAATGGGCATAAATCACAGAGTGAAGAATCCTTCCATTGGAGGAATTTTTAGATGACCTATATTTAAATTTTAAATATAGAATTATGTGAACTACAAATTAATTACGTAGAAGTAAAATTATTCAATAAGTATAATATATTAGTATGTTTACAGTTATTCAATTTGAGTGCCTATTATAATATGCATTTAATGAAGCTACCTGACCTACCTATAATATTATTGTTTTGAAGCTTGAAGGAATTTGAATATGGCAGACATTGATTATAAAAACTAGTAGGTATGTTTATTAATACGTCTTAGTACAGATAATAGTATTTGTGATATAATATAATATAAAAACCAATTGTATTAAAAAGTTACAAATAAATGCAATATTCTATTTTACAACATTTTATAAATTAATATTTATATATTAATATTATGTTTTTCTTGACTTCCTGTTTTTGTGTAAACATTATTTTAATAGATAAAGGTATTTAATTATATAATTATTAAAATGTAGTAAAATATAT
Organism: Pentalonia nigronervosa; assembly: GCA_014851325.1. Taxonomy (NCBI): domain Eukaryota; kingdom Metazoa; phylum Arthropoda; class Insecta; order Hemiptera; family Aphididae; genus Pentalonia; species Pentalonia nigronervosa. The sequence continues at coordinate 47,886 of JACXSJ010000302.1, forward strand.
AGTTTTATTTATATGTAACTTTTTAATGATATTAATTTTTATAATGCTGTTTCCGTTATAGAATTTTTCTAAAGCTCTTCTGTAAAATAATTCCATTCTCATTCCAACTCGTTCAGTTAAGAATTAAGAAATTATCGTTTTTTTTTTTTGCGAAAATGTAAATATTTATAATAATTATAGTTAAATTGATTAATTCAAATCAAATATATTACTTACTGTAATTTAGATAAAATCCAATCAACATATACTTACATTATTTTGTTGCGTTAGTTTTTAATTATAAGATGGTATTATTTTAATAGGTAATTAAGTGGCACTCGAATATTCTCATGCTTTAGGGAATATTAATTTATATGACAAAATTTAATTCCAAATCACAATATTATAACAATTTAAAATTAATAACGAAATACAAAATTATAAATATTACGTAATATTTTAATAGGTGAAGAATTAACTAGTAAATAGTAAATAGTCATGAAACTTTGGAGATCTATCGTTTTATTTTAATATTTTAATATTATTGTGTTCACTTTATGTACTTACGTTTATTATACACATTTTATAATTGCAAAAATAAGTAATTGCATTTTAATCTATATATAGTTTTAACGTTTAAATGTATTTATTTTTTTTAATAAATGCCGTGTTTTTTTATAAGTTATAACATTATTTAGGGTTTAGTGAGTCTATTTATTTTTTTAATAACTCTTGAATTTTAATTATTTTAGTGCACAATTATATGTTTAACTGAATAACGTTTGTACTAAAAATATATTTATTTATTATAATGTTTAGATTCGTTTTTTATGTGTAGCTATAATATGCTTTTTCCCATTGCAGAAACTGTCACGTAATATGTCATTAAATTGTGTAATGCATTTTCTAAATTTTAATCAAGGGCAGCTAGAGCCTATAGAATGGTACACTGTAAACGGATATTAGGTAAATATACAGTATACTTTGGATTGTTAACGATTTAAAAAAAATTATATGTTATACTGTGCGATGAATAATTTCATTGGAAAACTACTATCTTGCATTTTATTCGTTGACTTATATAGTAAAATAACTGATTTGATTAATAATAAATCGTAAAAAATAGGTTCACAATCAATAACTGTATCATTCTTCGAAAACTAAAACATCTCCTTTGGGAGTACCTATACATTAAAAATGATATATATAATATATATAGTACATAGATACACTACAACATTGATAACATATAAAACAAATATTGATTTATGACGTACACATATTTTTGACTTGTGAATTATGATAAAAGCTATAATAGGTACGCATATATGTATAATGTATATTATACATATAGCGTGTTGTAACATTTAAAAATAAAAACAACATTATATATTATGTTTGTAAAATTTTATAAAATTTTGATTTGTACGGTACAACAGACATTTTTTAAATGTCATCATATATTATTTTTTTTTAATGATAAAACAATTGCATTATTTATATCGAAATATGTTCAATGCATTTTATAGTAGTAACGTTTAATTGCACCAACACTACCTATTATATATGTTATTATCTATTGTATCTGTTAGTTCCAATAATATCTGTGACAGCATAAAAATAAAACGTGTAGGTATTTCAAATTCAAACACAGGTGATTGCAATTTGTAATGAAATGTTATTTAGCTTTTATTTCATTAAACAAGTATATTGTATAATACTCATAGTATTATTATGAGTGTATCTATATTTAATTTTATATCTATAAATTATAATATTATAGGTATTTGTTATCGTGAAATCTCCACAGACATCATATTTTTATAACGAAGTTATATATATGATGTTATATTCATTATATTTCCTATACACTGCTCACAGAAAGATGGTAGGTAATAAAAATATATTTATAGATAACCTAACCTAACCTATGTGAGAATATTAGACTTCAGTAGGCCAACTTTAATCAAATGCAGTATTCAATAATTGTCAAAATGTTATTTGAGAGGTTTAATTACATTTAGGTCTAGACAGAATTAAAATTTCGATTAAGAAGATCAATTAAATTTGGTAAATATATGTATTGTACACAATATTGTCAATACGAGTTGAACACGTAACAGGATACGCGTAAAATGTCCGAAAAATATTTTATCTGAAAAATATTTTATTCGAAAAATATTACATTCAAATCATTATGTGGCTCAATGGGCAAGGCGTCGGAATTAAATTAGCGATAGTCGGTTCGGATCCTATATTTTTATTTTTTTTCGTATTTTTAGTTTCCCAACTTCAATTATTTTTTTAATTTTATATTAAAACAATAAGTATATTATGTGGTTACCTTAATGAAAAAATATACAATAGTGGTAAATAAAATATATATAGCCGTATTATAGATTTTAATAATCAGCCTTTGAAAAAATCTAACTTTAATGAAACAATTTTTTACCTTAGCAAATTTGTATTTCGTTCCTGAAACGTCTAAATGTGTAAATAGTAAAGAGCGTTTTTTGTGAAAAAACCACTTAGGCGTTAACCCATGATACTAATGATACTAATTTTATAGACCAATGTTAGATTTTGAGCGGAGCAATGAATGTATTGATTTTACAATGTTGTATGTTTTTTTTTATTTTTTGTGTCTGTTATCACGGTTTAATGTAAAAAAGTTATAAAACTACATAGTTTTCAAATTTGAATAATTTTCTTGGCATAATATAGTGATACCTAAAAAAATTAAATTAAATTTTCAAAGGCAACAGTTTTTAAAAAAAACAACGGGTCCCAAAAAAATAAATTGAATTAAGTCTCAAAACATATTATTAGCTATTATTTGTATACATTTTACGCTTACATTAAATTGTTTTTACATTGATATTTGTTATAGATTATAAGTATTTAGACGAAATCAAAGTTTTTTTAATGAATTCATTTTAAATATTAAATTCTTCTCCGTGGTGTATATGAAGTGTAATAATGTAATTTATTTTTTAGACCACTTTGAATGTTAAATAAGTTTTAATTATTTTAGTGCTAAAAAATATCGTTCAGCTGTGCATGATTAAATAAAAGTTGTTAACATTGTTTACGACTTTATTGTGCTCCCTTTAGATTTTAAAGTTTAAAGGCATATTTTAAACATCAAGGTGATTTATCAGATATAAAAATTTGTTTCGCCTTATGAAATTTGATTTGATTTTGTTACGTTAAGGCTTTGGAAAGTGGTTCGTACATTTTGATCAATAAGCAAAACAAAAATAATATACTTAGAAGTAAAGTTTTAATTTTGAAAAAATATTTAAACAATACTTGTTTGTAGGAAATTAATTTTTTATTTTATTTTTTTTTTAAATAACATTACAGTAAAAGTTCATTTTGAAAAAAAATACAATTAATTTGGTACTATAATACTTATTAAACAATACAACAATTTGAAAATCCATTTCCTACAAAACATAGAAAAGAAAATAAAGAATTCAAATATTTTTTTATTTAAAATCGGCTTTTGGTATACTTTTGGTAACCTATTACGACTGTGATAAAGCGCATCCGCTGGTTTCTAAGACTACAGTGAAATAAAAACACAAATAATAATCACTGACTGCCGTACATAGGCATGTGAAATACATTTTGGTTAACAATTTCGACATAGGTATATTATAAATTGCAATATACGTTAATAATTGTACGCCGGTCGGATCGCGGGTAGAAAACCTGTACAATTTAAATTTATTATATAGTCTCAAACACGCGAGAAAAAACAAGGCTTAATGCCAGTATAAAGTAGGTACAGGCTTAATTTTTTTTATTAACTAAGTGTATACGATGCAATTTTTTCCTATATGTAAATTAAAACCTAAACGGTCATCGTCACACAATATCATTATTATATTATTTATAGGGAAACCTTCGTTATGCCCGCTCATGGTATATCGTTTTCCCAACCATTTCGATATAACGAATAATAATAGTAAAAAATTATAAGCTACTACGACAGACCACGATAACATAATAATTTCAAATTACATTTAGCGTTGCTAACAACAACAATAATAATACTAACTACACACGTATACATACAGGTCGACCGGTGGGGCGTCAGCGGTTGCCACAATAAACCGATGCGTTTATATAGGTAACAAGATCGCGTTTCTGGGTCACCGTGGTACATGCGCGCTTTATTGGAAAACTTTAGGACCAAACGTTTGTATAGCTGCAGGTAGGTACGCGATCGACCGGTGAGTGGTAGGTGAATGGCGGATATAGGCAAGACTTTTTCTCATTTTTGAAATACCTATAGTGCGAGTAGTGATACTGAGGGGGGAGTGAATAAGAAGACAACTGCTATCACTACGAAAAAGGGGATTTTAATCACAAGATCGGAAAGCAATTAAAAGTACTACCGTCTATCTATATATTATAATGAGTATTATCGTTCATATGTTTGCAATATAATATGTAGAATTCATTCAAATAATTCTCAGGTTGCTAATACAAATTATTGCACTGACCGGTGATTAAAAATTTAATTTTGTTCTTATTAAATATTTAAAACTGAATTTAATGATATTAAATGAAGTATAGTCCTTGATAAATGTATAAGCTACATAATTTTTATGGAGCGATTGGGAGCCTGAACTTATATACAGGTAAGTACCTCTAGAACTATTTATCAAACTTCTCGGCGTGTCGTCGACTATACGAGTAATGCTTATAGATGATGTATACAAATGTAATAACACTATGACTATATAATAGTATAATACAAACGTAATACAAGTATAAACTGCGAGTGAAAAGAACGCTCCAACGCCTCCAACGAGATACGATTTCATATAGGCGGAACTAGAATAACATTTTAAAAGAGGCTTACATTTTTTTTATAAAAAATAATATGATTAATACTATATATAATTTATAATGTATAAGACCATACCATATCAAGTTCTCTTATAATTTACAAAATAATAATTGATTTAAACAATTTAAATGACACCAAAGGATGTTTTCAACTTTTTAAAAATAAACCTAATACTCTACCCTATACATAGATAATATATTGATATCAGAAAATAGTCATTCATCATCAGTAGTCCAAATATACAAAATATAATAATTTTAAAGAAGTACCTATAAGCAAAATACGACAAAAAGATCTGACGGGAATAATGAGATATTTAGAGGAGAGGGAGCTATTAGCTCTCCAAGTCTCCTCTATATTTCGTAATACTTATTACAGAAGACAGTATTACGCATGTTACAATGTATTTTAATATAATGTAAAAATATAATATGCAAGTACGCGGACTTCGCGCGACGGTCGACTTTTACTACTTTTGATTTAGCTAGGTACATGTATATATAATGGGGATTCCCGTTGCATTACCGTTGGTCCACAGGCTGCCGGCGATATTTCGCATCACCGTGTCCACCCTGTTCCGCCGGTCACGGTGCGCCCGCGTGTCGCGTTCCCTTTCCTTCTTGCGGTACTCCGGGTCGTTCCTCTGTTCCCGACGGGCTCGCGTGTTTCGCGCCCGCTCCGCCAGCCGGTATACCGGGTCGGCCCGCCTCAACCTCTGCAACTCCCTACGCCTGTCCCGCCTGCGCTGCCGTGACAATGCCTTCTGTTCGTCCGACAACCGAGGCGGCGCCATCCACCGTCGCCGCCACCGCAACCGATCGCTGCCTCCTTCAACACACACACACATGCACACAGCCGAACGTTTAGTTTAAGTTGTACACAATATTATTATAATTGTGAAATTGGAAAAAAATTGATAATTGCACGTAGTTTACCGAAGTATTTAGAGACAAATTTATAGTCACATGACGCGCTTAATTTTATAATATAATTTATAATTTAGAATAGTCGGTCTGCCTCATTATAACCCGAGGCAAAGCGTAAAAGATTCACGAATTTCTATTTTTTTTTTTTTTTTTCGTAAGTGTCATATATATAATAATGGTAAATCGTGAAAATGTTAAGTTTCAATATAAAACTCAAACATACTATTTACATGTAAACATAGATATAGTTATTTTAATTGATAAATGGAACATATCAGTAATAACTAATAGGTATTACTATTGGATATTAGTATATTTAAATTGGTTTAAAAATGATTTCGCCATAAATATAAATTTTAAAAATATTTATAAAAATTATGTAATAGTGATTAAATAAACTATTGAGTTTTTGTTGAGATTAAATTAAAATATTTATAATATATGACTAATACTTAATAAATTTAATAAATAAAGTCATAATTTATTATTAAAAAAAAGCATTTTGCTTAAATCAGTTTATATAATTATATATTAATTAGATACCTATAAACAATAATAATCATAATAATTATTGCTACTTTTTAAAGAAAGCTGTATTAGCATTTTGACGTATAGGCACAACAAATAAAACTGGTTCACTAAAGCAATTAAAAAGAACTTTAAGATAAAAGATCGTTAAAAATAATAATAATAAATATTGATTATTAATTTATAAAGGTAGAAATGTATAAGTAATTAATAAAAACATGATTTTAATTTGGTAAAAATGTAAAAATATATTTTTCTTATGAACTGTTTCGGTACGATAACCATTATTATAAAAAATGCAATACAAATATATTGTATACGAGTACACCTTCAAAATAATAATTAAAATTAAACACATGGAACAAATAAATATATAATATATTTTAAATTATCATAATATGTTGATTGCAAATTCTTTTTTGAAAATATATAACTTATTGAAATATTTTTTCAACACTTAAACATTATACTTTAATTATTAATTAAACTAATTAAGTAGTTCATGTAAATATCACATGATAATATTTTTTATTATAACACTTAATCTTATACCTTAAATATATTACATAAGGGCGCTTCACTGTTTTTTTACACATGTTAAACTTTATGAAAAAACAAACGTTTCGACATGTCAATATTATGATAATCATATATTACATTTATAAATATACACATAATGTAACATGTAGTGCTTTCGTATATGATATTGCTTGTTATTATGCAGACATGTATTACGAACATCGATTTAAACAGTGGCCTATAATAATCTTTAATAATTCTAATACACTAAGTTGTAATAGATTATATTTTAAAGGCAAATTTCAAACTTCGTAACATGTCTCATTTTATTTAGTTAAAAACTTATTAAGTCGCCATCTCAACTATTTCAAAAATTCACCACTTCTATATCTTTAATTGTCGTAACCTATCACAATAACATAAGTAGTGTATTTTTGTACCTACCTATTCCATTGGCTGTAGGATTGCGAATTTTATAGAAGCTATATTATATAGTATATATATATATATATATATATGATTGTATTACAATGCATATGTATACATTTATATGGACTATGAACTTATATAATGCGTTTTCTATTTCCAAACGCTTAATAGTTATCTAATAATATATTATAGACATTTATAGTATTACTTAAACCATTACACGCTAATTTATTCGGGATATTTTTTTGTGCGTAATTTCGTATAGACTGGTAGAAATCAATGTCTTGTAACCCTTAGTAATCCGTTCAACCCGTACTTGAGGAATTACGTATGATAAAATCATTATGTTAATAAAATATAAGTAATAATTTACTTTTAATACGTAAAATATGGATTTAGAACATAATCAGTGGTACCTATAACCTATATATGCAATCAAAGACGATATAGTTATACTATAATTGTATTTTAAAAAAAGTTTGTTGTATACATGGGTTGTAGATTTTAAGTAAACTTCGTTTTGGTAATGGATTTGCTAAATTTGAATTCAATAAATCATTGTGTATGAAAAACGACTTTAAGTGGAGATAGTCACTATTTCTAGGATAATTTTAAAGATATTTAATAATTTATTTAGTAATTGACGGTAAGGTTGTACTTGTTTTTGTAAAAACATAGCATATATATATATATATATAGGCGTAACTAGTAATTGAAATTAGAGGGGAGGGGCTGGAGTCTTTAAATTTTTTGATTGCAAAATAAGGTGTAGGGACAGACCTACATGGCTTTAAAAAAGGTTTACGCGCGTATATTAGTTTATAATAATAATCATAACATTATATGTAGACTATATTGTTATTACATAACTTGTATAACGTATAACTTATAAGTAAAAAGTTTGTAGTATTAATTATAAAGTAAAGCTTAATATTAAGTAGCTTAAATATATTAAAATTGTGTATAAAAATAATAATAATATATGAGTACGTATTTGGAAAAATTTCAAGTTCATAAAATTAATATTATTTGTCTCTTGTGCACCAAAAGTTCAATTTTTGATACTGGTTGAAGCGTTGAAATATGACCTTTTACCAACCAGCAGAAAATATTTTTTTCTGTTCGATATATATATATATATGAACGTATCAATACATTTTGTCTCATATATCAAATAATAGCTGGTAGGTGGGTTGCTCCTGTAATGTTCTATGAAATAGTTTAGCAAATCTAGAACATCTAGAACAACAAGAACAGTTTATTATGAATTACCGTCAACACTGACAAGTGACAATAAAACTTTTGTAGGTATCTTATATATTATTACCTATTTTCCGACTGTTTTTCTAGATGTAACGAAATTTACTGTCATGAGTTCATGATGTTTGGGTTCCTAATTAGTAATTACCATTGGCAGATATAATATTGATGAGAGACAGAGGCGTAATAAAAATATACGTGTGTCTATGCGGGAAGGCAATTTTTTTCTTGAGCGAAATGCAGCCCTCGTCTGCGACACGTCCCGCGCATGTTGCTTGTGATTGAAATAGCTCACTTTCCGCCCTTGCCACACAATAAAATTACAAAACAAAAATAACAAAAATAACTAAAATCGTTTTTTTTAAATATAAATATCCAATTTTGTCAAAATTAAAGATTCAAATGTCTATAAAAAAAATGCCTTGTAGGCTATAGGCACATAAGACCAACTTTTTAAGAATTTTTATTGTATTAAGTTTAAAATTCAAAAATGTAAATTATATGATTTTGACGAATTTTCTAAAAATTTGAACTTTAATCATTTTTGAAAATAAACTGTGATTATTAGTTTTGATATTTTTGAATTGTTTTAAGAAGAACTTTTGAGAAACCTCGTATTACATTTTCAAACTTTGTATCATACATAGTATTATATCCAAAAAAAAGTAAATTACACATGACTATAAATATCACAAAAAGATTCAAAATGTTTTGCAATGTATACCTATTATGTCTAACAAATGCTATTTTAAATACTTAGTGAACATTTTAAATTTACGTTTTTTCGTTTATGAATAAATTACAACAAAAACATAATCAATTTTTTCGAAAATTAGTTTTGCGTAAATATTTCCGTTTATCTGTATTTATTTTACCGTTATTTTGAAAAGTACAATTTTCTACCGGAAACCATTTGTGATCACAAACACAAAATGTATGTACATCATTGTAAAATCGATACAATTATTGGTCCGCCCAGAATCTAAAATACACGTCAACTACAGTATGTATGCTGAAAAGTTAGTGCAATTTATATAAGTAATATTGTTAATTTTTCGACTAGAAACATTTAAAGTATAAACGTACTTTTCTTATCTTTCGTAAATTAATGAATTCTTTGGAGAACGGAAATTATAACAAAAACTATACAGAGCCAAAATGAATTGTCGCTGCTTTTATAGAATACCGCCATTTGTTGAGAAAAAGTTCATTACGAATTAATATAAACGTACTTTTTTTAAAATCTTAATGTACACATGACATATTTATATAAATATATGGTACACTTTGAAGCATTTGAGTTTTCAATATCGGAAGGGTTTTCATTGTGGTTATCACGGCGGTGAAAAAAATACTTGTTTAGTGTATAATTACGTTAACTAGGTACCCTACACACAACCCACGTTTCTGATAAAAAGACAGTAAACTACAAATATACGTAGCCACGTAGATACAAAAATACTGCGTTGGGAAATTGGTGAGCGTAATACTGTATCATAATAAAAAAATAAAAACGAAATTACGTCTAAATCATAAGCAACACCGTAAAATGGAATATGACTATATGATATTATAATATTATATTACGCGTTATTATTATTATTATTATTATTATTATTACAAAATAGACGCTCGCCAACGTCGTTCGTATGTGGAGTTGCTTGGCAACCGCCGCCGCCGACTTTATAATATGTATATTGCAAACAGTCCATATCCAATGTTTATCTCTCGCCGAGTTTTGCAACACATTGCGTTTGCCCGCGCACGTGCACGGGCGCGGTACATGTAGTCATGTCGTGAGTAGGTATATTAATGAACGGCAACGTTGCTGTTTTAATGGTGTACGGGGAACAGGAAAAAAAGTGAACGATTTAAATTTCGATGGACGATAAGAAAATAACCATCAATTTATTGTAATATTGTTCCATTTAACTACAGATTAAAGAGGAAACACATATTAATATAATACAAGCCACACGCATACCTGTAATACGGTTGGAACGTGGCGGTGGATATCATAATAATAATAATATTCCATAGTCTACACCTACGCTACCTTCGTGTGTATTAATTATTTTATTTTAATTTAAACTCCCAATGTCGCACAATGTAATAATAATAATAATAATAATTATAAAATACAACGACACATTGTACTGATAGCCGCGTTGACCTAACTGGAAAACGCGTCCCACAAACAGCGTGTGTATTTGTTCAAATAAAATTGTTGTAAACGTCAAACCGATAAATGTGGTGCGAAAAAACGCGTGTACTTATTGCACAACACTACATTGTCTGTATTTGTTTAAGTATTGTTAAATGTCAGGCATGTTTTGTTTTTTAAATGTATTTAATACGCGTTGTTATCACCGTATAATATGTTGTGCGATGTTATTAGGTACGTAGTGTGCAACTGCGTGGAGTAGAGACGCATTTTGTTAAACGTCATATTACAGACACATGCATACTGATAACCGCCGATAACGGGCCTACTCTTCTTTTATTATACGTTGTGATACTGTACATTCGTTATATCTACTTAGTACTCGCAGTAATTGGTTTAAAAAAAATTTACATATGTACCTTTTAATTGTACCTTAGTATGTTTTAACATAATATGCACTATGTAATAATTCTTGATGGTTTGGAGTATTTTCAGTTAAAAACCACCTGATTAATAATGTATACTTTAGTCGTCGTCAATCGTCATTTAAATAATTTTACCACACATGGTTATTGAAAGCAATAATTAGTTTTAAAAAACTACAATTATCAATAAAGAATATTTTTAAATTCATATAAAAGTCTTCAAAAACCAAGCGGTTGTTTAAAAAAAAAATTTGTGAATATAAAATTTTAAAACTTCTGAATTATTATAAGTGTTTAAATGTTCCTACTTCAGCCATAATCGATAAAACAGCATTTTCATAGTTATTGATAAAGTAAAAAATCTAAATTACAATCTTACTCTATATTTGTTACAACCTTACAATACATGTAATTTAACATACATACAATGTAACAATATAAGGTATATATTTTTATGATAAAGGAACAAAATACCAATCGTTTTAAGACATTATTTAGTATAGATTTAATATTTACTTATAATTACCCAATTGATCATAATATACTATTAAGAATATACTATTTAGAACAGTAATTGATAAAAGTTAGAAGAGTCGCAACATTAATTTGGTCTTTTGCATTAACCTTACTTCCGGGTCTCTAGCATCATAAATGCATGTGAACTCTACCATTACTTTTAAACTAGTTTCAACGATAGAATATTAAATACGAGTTATAAAATATTGGCTAAAATATTTTATAGAGATACAAACAACGCAATAGTGCCACAGGAGACGTGTATATTTTATAAAAACATTCAATGTGTATATTTCTAATATCCAAAAATATAATTAAAACCGTATTATAAAATATAAGAGGAAATAAATAACTACACACATGTATTTATATACAACAAATGTGTTGTTTTTTAAAATGTATTTATTTGAAAAAAATGGAAACTGAATTTTTATCGTATGATTTTATTCAAATTTTTATGTAGTGGCCATGGTCTCGTAAAGTCGTAACGTTGTTTTTTACTTATCCACTTATTCGAACAAATTTGCTGAATATTTGTGATTACAAACATATTTTAGATTTACTTATTATTTCTAAATACACTTGTTATAATATTATTAATGCCACATAATAGCATCCATGCTTTAATTCCGTTATTCTAAATTTTAGTGGAAGGGGCAGTCATAGAGTATATAAGGTCAATGCGGGTTCAAGGAAATGCTGAATGACATTGCTATAATAACGTGACGGTAAGCCCCTACGTTCAATATTCATTGAAACATTGTGAGGGTTTATTATAATACACGGTGAGAATTTATGGAGAATATTATTGTTAAACTGTGGTATGTACTACGGATATCCTCTTGCAGTTAAGAGGGTGACATATCTAAAAAGTTGACCCCTATATATACTTTTTTTTAAGTATACTGAATGTTTGTGAACTAACTATTGAAATATAAATGGTTATTAAAATATACTTATAAATAATCTTGTAGGCAAATTCAGTATATACTTATGCAATTGAATTAATATCGATGGCGAGAACTCTTATTGTCAAAATTAATATTAATATTAAAGTTTTACAATTTTAGACAACGATTTGGACACAAACCGATTTATCACACTGTTTCTAGTACATGATGCAATTCTTATATAAAAAAAAATAGTGATGGTAACTATTGGCCGTTATACGCATTGTATTTATATATATATATTGTTTGCGTGGACCGCAGAAATCTATATATATATATAAATGTCTGTCTGTCTGTCTGTCCTTTATGCATTCCCAAACTGTTCAACCGATTGTGATTAAATTTGGGACAGAGATAGATTAGACCTCTGGGAAAAAGATAGGCTAATTTAAAAAGGTGAGGTTAAACCCCGGGAGGTGTTCACACAGGGATTTTTAAATTAACAATGGAAATATTTGTTTATAAATGGTTGCTGTTGGTAACCATGGCTGTTCTTGGTTTGTATAATCTCTGTTTATTTATAAGGTTATCAATGATTACATATTTTATAACTATTATAATTAGTAAGAATATACCATATACAGATTTTTTCAAATAAATTTATAAAAAAAAAATAAATCTTTGGCACGGGCAACCGTCGCAATGTTTTTTATATATCTGCCTAATTCTGATTTCACTCATGCACTTCATGGGATCCGCAATCCACCACAGGTGGATTGCCTACCTATAGGTGGTTTAGATACATGTAAATCATTTCAGGTTAATCTTAACTTAATATTTGACTCAGGCAACGCAGGGCGGGACAGCTCGTTATATTTTAATCGAAAGACTACGGAGCTCAATACATTCAGATAATACAGTACGTATTTGTTTGAAATATTACCGAGAAAAATATACCCTAAAGGTGAATTAAGGTGAATTTTTTTTTCAGAGAAATAATTACTAATAATGGGATAAATTTTCATAAGATTTCAGATTTAGCTAGATAAATTGATGGATGTTTTATGGATAAACAAGTGGTATATTATATTATTGTAAATAATCTACCATTTTTAAGCATAATTCTTTATCGAGTGAAAGTTTATTGATTCTTGAGGCTGTAGCCTTAGTGATGTGTTACAAATCCTGCAGTATATTATAAGTAGTCCCTCACATAAGGACTGAGAATGGATGACCGCTGGTGCAAATTTCAATTTAATATATCTGCAGAATCGTTAGACTATAATAGTATAATGAAGCCTGTAAGTATGTGTGTTGTGCTATTATGATTTCGCTTGTTTTGATTATCAAACAGTTGAAATATTTAACTTTTAGATTTGACAATTGCATATATTTTGTATACAAATAATTAAAAACAAATTAAATAAATTAAATTTTATTAACATTTTTTTTGGAATATAATTTCTTTTTCTTTATTATTATACAACTTGGTTGTTGGTTATCACCTGTTAGTTGTATGGGTCAACCGACAACAAAATACTTGAATCTCACCGAATTATAAATGATTTTGAATTAGAGTGTGGCGCGGTCGTACGCTCAACTGCGGAAACGCTCCGAGTGTACGTACCGGCCGGTGTTGCTAGTTCCCGGATGGGTGACCACCCGGGTTTTTAGCAACAAATCCTTGCCACACATACAAAACGTGTTTCAACCCAACCGTTCCTCAACCCACAATAAAAACCTACTAAAAAAAAAAAAAAACCTACAAAAACAGCTAATGGCCATAGTTGCCGGGCTTAAGATCAATAAAAAAAAAATATACAAATGATTTATACGAATTGATTAAACAAAATCCTATATTCCTATTTGTTTTTTAGATTTTTGTTTTTAAAGTCGATATAATGTGTACATAGGTACAGTTTCCTATGTATCGTACCAGTCGGAGGATATATGATATAGAGTATAGATTATAGAGTTGTCGCATTGGTTACAGAAATAAAAGAGACTTCTATATAATTTATACTTATATATTTATAAATTAATGTATGTTTGTAGTTTATACACTCAAAATTACTTAATCGATTTTGATGAGAATTTCAAATTATTCATAGAGATATTAGGAACATTTAGAGAGTAGTTTGAATCTGCACGTTCGACTTCGTTGTCATCTACGGTGGGATGTACATTGATAATTTAGTTATACGTTTAAAATCTATTGTCTTTAAGTTGTACAATTGTACAAATTAAATTAAATTGTATCAATTGAAATTATGTGCATCACTTATTAAACATTGTACAAATCGATTTTATAGTATAATTCAGTTGGACTCTAAAAGTCTAAAAGTACAACAAAATCTAGTTGTTCGAATATGTTTAAATAAAAAAGATGTGCAAAGATGAATGATTCTTCACATAAAATAAAAGAAACTGTTAATGCACTTTCAGTCGGATATCTGTACAAGCAATTTTCCATATTATACATGTAAAATAAAATTGAAAGTAAACAATAGTTAACACGCGTGAAATTAGAGTGCATGACATCAACGTCTGGTAGCTACATAAAAAATGATTTTGGTAAACATTTTGTAGAATATTTAGGTCCAACTATGATTAATTGTATGTCATTTACAATCTAAAAAATATGTCTTCCAAAACTTAAATAAAAAACTAGGTTATTTATGTAATACAAAAATTTATATTTAATTACTTAATAGAAAACTTGTAAACTATGTAGTCATAGTTATAGTTAGACAATTTACTTTGTATAGGAATTTATATTAATTTTACTATTTTTTTTTTAACTTTTATTTTATTTTAATTAATTTACCCTACCACGGTGCTTGTGCATAAGCTATACTTAATGTGATACATTAATCATTAATTTTTACACGACAAAATTTATTTTCACTGTTATTAATCTGATTTTCTTAAATAACAATAAAAAAAAAATTAATACATTAGTATTAACCTAGTATACTTGCATCTTAGTTATTACATTTAAAAGAAAGAATACAAGGAAATTAAACATAATAATAGAGAATGATAATATTACGATAATAAGTGTCGAGTGATTATTGATAAATAAATTTAATAAATTGGTTATTTTTAGTTGTTGATATTGATATTGATTTTTAAAATATGCATTTTATTATGAAAGCTTATATACTTACTGAGTAATGAGTACTGACTCATTAGTAATAACTAATAGTTACATAGTTTAACTTTGATTTACTACCTAATTAATAATTATAATAATCAATATCAATATAAAATTATAATATTATTAAAATTAAAATATTTATAGTAATTTTAAGTTACTGATCAACGAAGTAATAAAAGCTATGTAAAATATATCACTATACATAACTACATAAATATGCGATATTACTTTCTAAATTTTAATTAAAAGAAAAATATAATCGCCACTTGAGGCAGATCAAGATTTACTACTATTTATTACGGTAAGCAATAAACAACATTTTACTCAATCAGTCCAGTTTTCCTTCAAAACTGGTCTAATATACCTACTAACTTTCAACAAAATGTTATTAACAAATCATGCAAACATAATGATAACCGTAATAATTTATTTTACACATCAATAATTTAGAAATATTTTTAACAGAATTTAAAAGTTTATATATAAGTAAATAAAAAAATTGCTATGTACCTCTGTATTATGATGTATTTGCTTATACCAAAATAATTAGACTTACAATAATACAGCTAGGATGCTTCACAATATACAGAATGTATACCACTATTAAAAATAAATTTATAGGATATTCAAATATTTAACATAATACCATAATTTATACTATTGTCTATTATATTACAAATGGAAATAATGGGATATTTAAAACAATAAATTTGTATTTATTGTGAGCCGTGAAGTACTTAGTTATATCAAATCTATTTATCAGAATATTGTTATCTTAATGAGGTGTTATTAAATAGCCACATTGCAGTTTGAACAATGTTGTCGTCAATATAAAAGGTCATGGTGAAAATATAATTTTGTTTAGTACAAATTTTAAGTAAATAAGCGATTAAGTAGTCCGATAAAAATCTGCATTAAAAAAAAAAAAATATATATATATATATAAAGGTATTGAACTATAGAAGTTTGTTGGATTGTAAACAACGCAAATACTGAAACACTGAAGTAGTTTACACAATTATATTATCTCATTGAAACCAAATTAGTTTTCACGAGTTTCTTAAACTAGTGAAACAACATAATGTTTCTATAATATTTTGATTTACTAATTGTTCATGAAATACCTACAGGCCATAATATGTTATATTGTAATATAATAAGTAGGTACCAATAATATATATATATATATTAATTTAAATACAGAAAATAATTTCAAAAGTTTCAAAAGTATCAATACCTAATTTAAATTAAAAAAAGACTTTTAAACTTAAACTACACACATTTGTGTCTAAATCTGCAGCGTAATTAGTAATTTTTTTTGAAAACTATTTTTATTAAAATCACAACAAGAAGGAAAGAATTGATGTCTTATGATCGGTTTACAATTAAATAGCTATTTACATGATGTATAGAATAATATATTATTTAGTTGATTTTAGAAATTCAAATATTTTTTGATGTTGCCTAGGTCAGGACAGCGCCCAATTTATGTTATAAATTATTATTAACATTATTAAATCTAATAAAGGTATAGATGTAGATACTATAAGTGTTGATGCGTATGGCTTTATGAATTATGAAGTTCGTCTATGAGGCAGTAGTAGATATAGCCTTATAGGTCATCCAAGTTTATATTGGGAAATAATAAAACCTAAAAGGACACTTAATAAAAAATCACACCTTCATTACTATTTGTTATATCCCAGGATTCAGATGACTTCTTAATGTGTGACACCACAAAATAATGGTGTTGTGACCTTCTAAGTGAATAATATCAAACACCCAACATCATGAAATTTGCAATAAATTTATTTTGGGACGGAACTATATCTAGTAGTATCGCTAGATAGTAACACAATAAAAATATATCGAACACTAATAATAAAAAGAGATAAATTTATAACAGATATCATAAAATTATCAGCATCGAAGAGATTAAAATATGTGTAGGTAGATATCCACATACCAAAAAGTTATAATTGCGAAAAACGGAGTTTTTAGACGGTAACGTTTTAGGCTATGAGCTAATGAATAATTCCACACACCTAATCATGGCATATATGACGTATATTATATCCAGAACATTTATTTTATTATTTATACATCATTATGAGCGGAGTGCTAAAGAATAAATTGTTAGAAATCTCATGTGAGCGTATCCAAACTACACAGGGTTTCGAATATTTTGTTTATTAAACATATACACAGCAGTATAGACACTTGTCTTGTTCTTTGATGTCCCGGGTGTCGTGTTTTATGTTATATTTATATAATGAAGCGACATCAACAAAAATACGATATTGGTGATCAGAGGGGTGGGGTACTGATGCTCAAGCGGGGATGAGAATAAAGACGAGTATGACGGTCTCGGTGTAATAATATTATGTACATAATAAGTAATAATAGATTATAGAATAAAGTATAGTGTGCCGTTTTGGTGGTCGACGGGGTCAACGACATGTCGACATGAAACTTCATAGTTGTACATATTATTATTCATGGTATAATATGATTGCCGTATAGGGTACAGCGATCGGTTGATACGTTACAACTGCAACACCGTCTTGCAAATACATGCACCTATATGTATCATGAAATCATAAAAATATTTCATATATTTATGCCACACGCTTTTAATTTAATTGTCGCATAATATCGCCAACTGTAATAATAAATAATAACAAATAATACGATTTCCAGTACCATTGTCAGTGTCAACATCATCCATCGTCACCCAGCGCTGTAAAATATAGTAGCGAGCTACACAAGCAAAACAGCTCACGAGCCACCACCGTCTCAACTTATAGATTACAAGTATTTTTACGCTTGTACACACTATTACAAACATTATAATTTACTATTATTACCATAATTATTGTTGCGAGAAGCGACAAAATGGTCATTTAGTTATAGAGATTCGAGGGCAATCCTAAGCTAACGCAAACGCTAAGCTGTTACGCCAACAGTGTGATTGAAGATAATTCGTGAAAACAATTTTTTTCCTGCATGGTAGTGCTTTGAAGAAAAACAAATAACAACGACTCAAGCGACTGGTGCGAGTGAGCGACGACATCGAGTTTTGGTATTTGGTATCAAACGCGCATCGAAACGCAATGTTGTATAGACATACGCGGCGACGGCGACAACGACTATAATACGACCTTGGCACCGTTGTTAAAATATGCCACCACCGCGACGACGACGCTGAGTCGTACACACGAAACACGAAACACGGTCGGCGGCGAAATCCCGTCCTTGACGATTGGTTTATTGCGCTTCGATAATATTGTAACTTGTAGCATAATAATAATTTAATAATTATACACAAGTGTACACGGAATCAGCATCCATAAGTTATATATTGTAGCTGATTGCTGCTGTCGAGGCGGTGTCGTGTACTCGTGTGCCCCGTGCCGAGAGACGACGACCGGACGAATCAGCTGTGGCCACATAATAATAACAATAATATCCTTGCCTTATAGCAAGAACCCGGTGGGATAACGAGTTTTTATACGTTTCTACGGACGTTCGTCCGACGACCCGGCCGACGCGGTCGTTCAACGTGGTTTTTTCTCGTTTTCTCGTTTTATTTTATTCCCCCGGTATCGAACTAGGGCAATGCACGTTTGAACTAGTTGAAAAAAATCATATTGAAAAATTGCAATTTGTTTGAAATTATTTACGCAGAAAACTTAATCGTTATTATAAAACTGTTAATTCGTGGAAGTGTTTAAAATTATTCGTTTAATGCAATTTTTTTTTTTGTATAATATAGCCATATAGGTATACTTGTTATCAGACCGTATTATTATTTGTTACGTAGTTATTCAAGTACATTGCAACATACACGCTGAATTATTTTATAATAGTTTTTACATAAAAAAAAACCCATTTGCGATGTTCAGATGCTCATAATATCTTCGTTAATGCTATTTCACAGACGTATAATATGATACTTTATTAGGCTGTAATGTGGTACACTTGCATTTTTGTCATGTGTCGTCTTCCAATTCGCATCCTGTATATAAATTTATAATTGTTGGCCACAATAGTACAATAACGCTACAGGGATCCAACTTTTCAGTGGAGCCTATTATCTACTAGAAGAATAAAATAAATAAACATGAATACCTACACCTATATATATATTTATTTTAAACAAAATGAAGTGACAATAATGCACGCAGTAATATTTATAAGACGCACAACACTTTTACCAAGGTTTTACTCGAATCTTACAAACCTAACAATATACGCATTACCCATTAGTACTTGTATTACACACATAATGTTCTATACATTTACACACCTAGGTAAAAACAAATAATTATATTTATAAACACGTAGAAGCGTAAGAAATTATTTCTATTCATACAAGGAACAGCTGTGAATAATATAGGTCACTGAAGTGCATTCTACCTTTACGAAGTGAATTAGGTAATTGACTGTCGTCTAAGACTAGTTTCATCGAAATGTCGGTTAGGTATAGCCAGAAAAGTCAAAATTTACGGCCGGAACTTCATGGTACAATTACTGCACTCGCGGACGATAACGAAAACTGTTCAATCGAAAATCGTTGTGAACGGACGACACGGCGTCGAGATGGACGGGAAAAATAGTAAAAATGAACGGCGACGACTGTTGTTGGATGACTGACAAGCAACGGAAAATATCACAGTTATTCGCTATCCTCGTGTAAACCTATACCGTATGTAATGAATAATGACATAATGGGCAGCGGTTGCCGACGTATGGTGGATCACAGGCTTATATAGAACCTCACTCTGGAATTCACGGACGTTTAGATATTTATCGCCAAAACATTCATCGGTGAAATTCTGTGACTTGCGAGGTTATAAATCCACACAGCAAAACCAAGGTGACGTCGAGTTGTTTACGTATTAGCGACGTACTGACAGGTAACTACGAATCGTGATGATATTATCTGACGGTCAGTTTATTATAAAGCGGTTGTCACGTCTGTCTCCTGCATAAGTAACAACACTTTTCGAGTCGATTTAATCTTTTTTTTCGCGTCTACAATTCACAAAAGCGCGTGTATGACGAAATCCGATCGCATATATCCCAATATTTTACCAATCGTTTTCGCGTTGTCGTTCGTGAGTTCGTATTACCTATATATAGATGATATATATACATATATAGTGATAGTACAGTGGTGAGAAGCTTTTTGTCTTGATCATTTCCGGCCTGACGACACATGTCTCCAGTTTTCCGGGAATTATGCGCCGTCAAGTCAAGGCAGGATGCACCGAATCACCTGTATATTATTCACTGCAAGTTCCTCTTACACGAATAGACAGTTCCATGCCTACGCCTAGGACGACACCTTTATTTATGAATAAAATTTATTTTATTTACCTAACCTATGAATATGTTTGGCTCCAAATTCCATTAAACAATCGAGTACAAGTACCGCGAGAAGGTTGTTTATTTTTAGAAAATCAAGTGGTTGGAGAGTAAAAATCGGGAAACATTTTTCTGAACTCTATTGGTTTATAAATATATTTTGATAGAAAAGTATCTATTTGATCAAAAACGTATTCGCTTTAAAATTAAACCGTTTGCAAAGATTATTTTGGGATCGTATTTTTTTGGAATAGTATTAGTTCAGAAACATTTTTGGTTAGAAAAGTACTTATTTGGGAATCGTACACGGTATACCGTAACCCAATAATATAGGTAAATTTCAAACAAAATATTTTCCGTGAAATTAAGTTTCTGAGAAATACAATTCAGACAAAATATTGTTCAGTATGTTACACTTTTACAGTTCCAACAACATATGTTTCCAACAGAATATTTTCCATACAATTACGAATCCGATAAAATATATTTCAATTCCAAAATAATATGTTTCAATACACATACAATTTCAACAATATGTGGTTTCCAACAGGATATTTTTTTATAAAAATATACGGTTTTCAATGAATAATTATCCAACTTTTTATGCACGTTCGATTTTTAGTATAACATATTAACATCAAGTATTTTAACGTGTTCTATCATCGTAGTCGGCCGGTAGCATAATTCTGCGTGTTTTAGTGTAATGTAAGTTGTAACTGCGCAAGTGTATTCAATTTGGTTTACGGCGCAGCCGATTTAAACGTTGTCGGTATTCTGACAAACATGTTTGGGTATGATTGTTGCGCAAGTGTATCCGTCACACAGGCACGCGCATCGAATACCCCAAAACGCACTGCTTTAAACGTTTAAACCTTAAATAGATGATTTATTCAACTAGAAAATATTTGTATTTATTAAATCACATATGTGCAAAAACGTAAAGTACATACTACCATTTATTTTTGATAGTTTAGGTTTAACAGCGATACTAGGTATGTATATTGTTTAATCAATGATATTATTTAACGAATATCTATATAATACATTAATATGTAGGTAATGTATTATAATTTATAAGTATACTATTTAGTATGTATTATTAATTATTATAAATAAATAAAACTACAAAATATAAAATAATATAATTCAAGATCGTAATATTTCCAAAACAGTAACTACATCGGAAATGTATTTCAAAGAAGACGCGACCTAATAAGTGACGACGATAAACCAAAAGCAGCATTTGCCGTTTTAGTATTTCCGAGTGCCGAGACAGATTATGTATTTTACACTTAAACGATAATTTAACTGTTAAAGTAAAATTATGTTCTGATTGGCTGTGTTAATTATGAATTACGATCTTGTATACATTAAACATCCATTAAATTAGTTACGACTAATGACTTTAAAATCAAAGACTTCGTTTAAGATTGTAAAATTAATGCAAAATCAGACATAAGAATTTAATTAAGAAACACAAGTTTAGTTTTCATGTATAATTGTACAAATAACGAGTTTTCCGTGATGCACGCGAAGGGGCTATAACAGTGAGAATAAAACGAATCGGGCCATGGCCAATGAGCTGAAAATTAAAAATCCTACGCCCCGAATTCAATCTAATACTTATAACATTATCGAAAATGTCTCTTATTTTAACTTAGGTACCTAGGTATTTAAATTATTTTTTATATGCGTTCGATATAGCAGTTTTTGTCTCAGGCAACATAGATCATGTCCATTAATCTCATATTCTCCTGTTATTATGAGCTTTTTGAATACCAATTGTTTCCTTTTTTCTCCTTTTATTTTTTATTTACCTCGTCTCAAGTCCAACACTCGTCGTGGCACTCTATCGGTCGCACGGGGCAACACCATACCCGTTGCCCCGGTGACGGTATACGATGCCGTTGGCAGGGTAACGGCCCACGTTCTCGGACGCGCTCGATGATGACGTCGCCGGCCAATAACGCGGCCACGAGTTCTATTAGAGAAGGACATACCAAACAATCGAAGTACTTATATAAAGAAAAAATCTCTCCAAAGAGTCTTAACTCATATTCAATTTTTCAAAAATTTGTTTATTTCATTCAAAAAAACGTAATCAATGTTGTCAATTTATTAAAAGAATATATTGTCTATAATGGTCGTATAGAGTAATTGTATTAAACTATTTTTTTTATCAAAAATCAAAATGAGTTATTTATAAACGTGTCAATTATCAATGATAATTAAATAAGATTACATTAAATATTATAGATTACATTTAATGCTAGCATTGACAAAATATTAAAAATATAATTAATTTTTTTCTCAAATATCAATTGTGTTAGCAGTAACGTTATCGTCTAAAATATTGTATTAGACGGTTATAATGTAGAGCTCAATAGTTGTGTCTGTCCGTGACTCGTAACAGAGTAAATCGAAAAAGTAGAGCGGGAACGGCCTACGGAATAATGGAACGAATAGACATGGGTTTGGTTTTTTTATTATTTATATAAAAAGAAGTCTGTATAGGTTATTGTATTCTTTAATGTAGTCCAATTTCCTATATTATGTGGAGAAAATTTTAGCAAAGCGTCGTTCTAGTTGAGTGAGCTCGATGTGGGTCATCGGGCAGAATAAAATACATTTGATTAAAAACACTTATGATCCTCGGTTGATCGTTGAATTGTGTGTATCGTCTTACGATTCTATAGTTACACGTGCAGTCAATGTGGACTGTGTGTTAGCGATTATAGTAGGTAGTAGGTACACTTTTGTGTATGGTAAATGTATAATATTATGACAGAGTACAAGGGGCTCTGGGTGGGGATGACTACTCAACAACTAGCATATTTAAGCATGATTGTGTAAACTAGACAGATTTTTTTTGTATTACTACTATATCAATACAAAATGAAAACGTAAAAATGATTATGTACATTTAGACATCATTATTTATTAAATCCGCTTGGAATTCTATTCAATGTCTCTTTTAAATGTATCCTTTAACTATTATTATTATATAAGTATAATGTTATCACACTTTAGATGTTTTGCGTAAAATTGGATGAAACTCACTTTAATATCATGGTTTTGGTATAATTTTTTATCGTTTGTATAGCTGTATGTAATTAAAAATAAATATCATCAATAAAATAAATACGATGACGAACACGTGTTCAAAGCAGGGATTGAATTCCATGTTTTATAAACCATAAAACATTATTTTCTCAATTCGCTAGTTGTATTTATGAGTCAAGGATAAGGACCTATAGATAATAAAGTGAGATGATATTTGAAATACTGTGTAAACTGTAAACGATTCTTTCGTTATTTATCGAACAACCATGACCAGATATGGAGTCCTATGTATGTATGTGGTTTTGGCTGAAAGGTCATCTCTCGCATTATAAATATCGTAATGGTATTACATTACATTTGACCGTAGTCTTACAAATGTGATTTAATAATATTAAGTTATACGATATGATTTTATATCCGTAGAACGAACACATGCAAAAAAGACTTTATTTGGTTAGTAAAAATCAATTGTATGCGTTTATGTGTTATAATAGGTAGGTTAGTATAAATTGTATATATGTAATTATTGTATTTAAATAAATTATAAATTATAACATATTACTTGTATTAAATATTTATATCACTTATTGACGATAGACGATATTAATAATTATATGATATGGCCTATGACAAACTAATACATTTAAAATTGAAGTATCTAAATATGATTCCAAATACTCAGTTTTTCATTAAGTAGTATATCAAAATGCGCGTAAGTAAACCTGCTTTCAATATTATTGAAATTTAAAATGCATTTTCCAATAGCCAATAGGTACCTACTATCTATACGTAATATCTAGACGATGTTTATGTATACAGAAATAGGTAGCTGCGATCAAAGTATTCATGCAAAATAAATAAACTGTATTTTTAAATTTATTACCTCGAGATTGCTGATGACCTGACCAATCTATTTGTCTACCATGGTTACGTAAACATTGCGTATGGATTTAGACGGTGCAACAGAAGGTGAAATTAAAAAAAAAAACAAATATTACAACTCGCGTAGTTCACGTAAACAGATTCTTGTATTTGTGGTGGCCAAATTGCTCGCACCAGCCAAAATTCAAAAATAACAAATCACAGATTTCCCTTTTTGATTCGAAAAAAGGGTTAACTCGGCCGCGACTCCGGCAGAGTGTACGCTGGCAGGTCCAACGCGGAATGACGACTACGGCGAGACTGTGCGTGCGTGGGTACCAGCTGACGGTCTGTATACCGAGTACCGACCGAAGTTGGCAACGGGATGGACTGTTTAACAAACTTTATGACGTCACCGCTTCACCCCCACTCCTTTTCGTCCTTCGCTGCAACATTAGCCCCCACCAGCCCACCGTTTTGGACACATGGACGCCACACGTCACAATAAATTCCAATGATGAAATTCTTTAGTAAAAAACTATGTTTTGGAAAATTATACTATTTATTAGTTATTAATTGTTTATCTCGTTTATATCATTACGATTATGATGGGTATTAATGTGACTTGCGAAAATCTGTTATCAATAATATGCAGAACAATGAGATTTTTTTTGTCTTATTTGTTTTCTATCATTAATATAATGGCTACTAAAACGAAATGACACGTGTTAATAATAATAAAAATAATATGGTACACAAATATAACAATAATATAATATTCTTACTTTTTTAAATTTTAAATATATTCTCAGATGTTTTAGGTGAAATTATCCAGTTTATTTAGAGTTTGTATGTTTCAATGGTTCATAAAACGTTACATTCTGATTTCTAAGCTAAGTTAGCAGTGAGTTAAGTATGTGCTATTTGGCTAGGTATAATATATATATATTATAGGAATATTTTTTATTCAACGTACATTGCAACAGCCCAGCCCATTATAAAAATCTGAATCTTTTGTAAAAAACTAACATTTTAAAAACCTATTGGTTTTTAATTTTTAAATTTTTAAATTTATTTATTTAGTTTTATTTGTTTTTTATTATTTGAGCAAAATTAATTCTAAACTTTTCAGTTAAAAATATTTTGAACTGTTTAATTATAACAATGGTTTTTGGTTTTTTTGATGAACGATTATATTTTATAACATTTATAAATTATAATATTTCGTTCAAATTTCCTATTCAAAATTTTGAAGTACTTACCTATAACTTTTATAATAATTTTTGTTATTTTTTCTTTGGAATTCAATTTATTGTAAAATATAAATAGTTCAAATATACTGAAATTAGAATAGAAATTATTAGTGGCGCTGATCCTCATTTATAGGTGAGGCAGTTGCCTAACCTATTGACATTTTAAATTTTGATGTTTTTTATGCTGTAGATTAGATTAGATTAGATTACCCTTTCATCGCGGTGATGGTGAGGAGTAGATTGATGGGCACTAAATATACTAAATAAACACTTTTGCCACATCTGTACAATTTGACTTTGGTGACATAGTATGAATTTGTTATTGAGTACATTTTTACTAAACTTATTATTAATTTTAATATTTCTAAAATAATTGTATTAATTATAAATATAAATAAGAAAGGTAGGCAAGTGGGTACCATTTTGCTGCGCAGTAGGTTATATGCTGTGCGTCGAGTGGGTCGTTGCAATGGATGTGTTAAATTAGAATTCAATGATAAATCATTGCAAATGAAAAACGATTTTGAGAGGAGACAGTCTGTCAGATTTTATCAAGTTTATTTAATGATATTGATATTAAAGTAATTTATTTTACTATGAGTAATACAGTAGGTTAAATTAAGTTTTGTCGAAAACATTGCATTTAAAAATTTTATTGTGTGTAAAAAATATAAAAATATATTTTAAATGTTTCAAGAACCAATCAATAATATTTTTAAATTATAATAAAATATATAGAATAATTATTTTTTGTATAAATATTAATTTAATTTAGTCTAAATTTATAAAAATAAATTGTGCCTAAATATATTTATGAGTTATTACAAAAAATCACAATCATAAATATTACGTAAATATTCCAGATTTTTCCTTAATTTTTTTTGTTTTTCTTAATGTTTTGAAAAACTACAACTGGGAATTTTTTACTTTTGACCGTCTAAAGTACCAACTGGATTCACTTTTCTACCTAAAAAAGTGCTGGTTTAGAAAATTAGAGCCTTTTTACTTTCTTATAAGGTGATGCAATATTGCAGTGGCGTACGTAGGATTTATTAATGCTAGGAGGTAAGTACTTAACAATTAATAATTACTTACAGTTGTCACATCTTACAAGATTATATTTGAAAATGAAGAAGATGCTTTCTTAGTTCTTAGTTCTTACTGAGCAAGTTTTTATAATAACAATTCAAAAATATTGAAGATTTGTAGGTTCGATTTTTTTTTTATAGGAATTTTAAGTTCAAATGTTGACAAAATTCTATTAATAGTTTAATATATTATGATTTTATTTGATTAAAATATACCTACTTTGTAATATAGGCAGACAAACCACCTTCTCTCAGAATCGTTTTTTCGTAGTATTTAATAATTTTGTATCATAGAATTCAATTTTAACATATTGGACAAGTGACCTACTCGACACCTATTGGCTTATTCTTATTCTTATACTTATTCTTTATTAATGTTGGCTATAGCTAAAGACGTAAATTATATAAGTCCTTGCTAACTAATTTACTACAGTTGAAATTTGATAAGTATAAAATAAAATAAAAAAAAAAATACAGATAATAGGGCGGAGGCTAAACGCCACTGAAGCGATGGTAGACAGAAAAAACATCACAGAGAAAACACATCACTATCGTCGCACATCGCTCCGCTTAGTACCTAAAATGCATAAAATTTAGGTGAAAGTCAATTTATAATTTTACAACAAATAAATATTGTAGTCTATTCAAAAAAAAAATGTTTTTTTATTGTTTTCAAAACGTTTTAGATTCTCAAGTAAATGAATTGAAAATAATTAAATATTAAGGGGTTATGGATAGGCAACTTTGGGTTTCCTTTACGCAGTAATAAATTGTGTGAGAAGTAAAATATGAATATTAGTGCGAGTAAATGTTTTCGAATTTAGTACACAATGTCACCATGTCAACATGTCAATACTACAACATGTAAGTATGTAAATATGACATGTTAATATTACTATTCATTACGGCTATTGCTATAACTATTTCATGTGCCATCAATTTATGCATTTTAAAAAAATCAATCATAAAGTAAATCAGTAATTAGTATGTCATATCGAAAACAGAGCATAAGGCATTTTTATTTTGATTTGGTATATTATATAATATATATTTTATTTAAAAATACTTTTAGCGTTATTAATGTGTTCTAAATCTTTTTACCCGAAGTTAATCGATTGGAAATTTTACGTAAACTGACTTTGAGCTTGTCATAATTTAAATGTGTTAAAATTATGTAAATAATAGCTAAATGACTATATTTATGGTTAGTATGAATTATGATTAATAGTAAATTTTTAAATGATTGAAATATATCTTATATTTTTTAAACTAAATTTTGACTTTTAAGTTACTTTTATAAAATATAAATTATTTAAATTTTACACATTGGGTAGCCTTACAGAACTTAATTTTCTATACGAAAAATAAATAAATAAATAATTTAAATTTTTAATTTGAAATATTTTGATACAATTATATCACTAACAACTATCAACACATTTACTAAACTATAATTATAATTTGTTGATATATAGACTTTCCGATCTTTTGCAATAAATTTTTTTATAGTTTTTATTTTGGATTATTTTTATAATTTATAGTTTCTAATCACGCTTTTTCTTTCTCACTGTCTTACTCTCTCCCACCCACGTTCACTCTCCGGTTGTCATGACTTTGGCGAAACGACATTAAAAATGTTTGGTGCTCAAAAATCTATATAAGAGCTCTTTATAATAAACCATAGGAGGTGACGCCACTAAAATAGCTTTTTATTACATAGTTCATAGATTTTAGAGTATAGACATAAAAGAAACAAAACCAGTAAAATAAGATAAAAATACTTAAGTAAACAAAAAGTTTATATAATAACATGATCATTAAATAGTATTTTTAAACGTGGATGTTATGTAATCAATACATTTACCATTATTAGATCTAAACATCTTTGTAGAAATAATAACTAATTTAAATTTAAAATAGTTAATACAATTTTTAAACTAAGTTTACATAAATATAATTATACATATATTTTATTAAGTTAATTTTATTTTTAAATTATAAAACTCTTTTAGCGGAGTAGACGCTTAAAGTATTGTTAATTATTTTTTTTTATCATTTTAAATCTGATATCCTAATATTAATTACTATATAATAAAACAAGGTTGTATATTTTATAATATTAAAGGGTACCAACGATATAGCTAATTCGTGTGTTTACAGTTAATTTGTTAATGAATAAAATTATTTTTTTAAAATTAAAATCTGTCTAGGTAACCAATGTCTTACAGTTTCGTCAGGACAATTGAGTTTATATAATTTCTTTTTGTATCTTATAGTTTATGATTGTAGTCCTCAATATAATGTGGCTATTTTAAAGAAATTTAATTTATTTAAAATGTACATTATTTTTTAAAGTACATACTAATATGGCAATATGAAATGTTAGGAGAATTAATTCAGATTTGTATTCAGCATAAATAAAACTGCAGCAATAATATAATCACACTTGACGCTTTTGTTATGCACAAAACCATTTTCATTGCAGTTTGGTGTTATTTATAGTTGTAATAATATTGTATATTATACATGTTGGCCATAGTGTCTATAAATTACTATTGCGGTTCCCAAGGCAATTCGCTTGGTATTAAGGTTAGGAAATGATAAACGTTTGTTGAAAACATGAGTTAATTTTGTATTATTAATGGTAATGGATACATAATGATTGACACAGTCAAAAGCTGTAACTATAGTTTAGTATTTTATTATTATATCAGTTGTTGTCATTATCCGCAACTATTAATACAATTAAATATTATAAATTAAATATTATGAATTGTATTACAATATTTGAAATTTAAGTATATTTATTTATATTTCATAATATAGATCGGTATAAATATTAGGTATCTAGTTCAATTAGTTTATATGTATGTTTTAATGTATACTAAAATATTGCAATTTAACTTTCTTATTAGCATGTAAATAGAAATTATACTGACTTATAAACTAAATTGTCTTTATAAATATATAATTATAATAAAATATTATTGTAAATAAGTTGAAAAAATTGTTTTAATTATATCATGACAATATATTTATAAATTATAAATTAAAATCTAAAATTTGTTATTATTCATGAATAGAAATAATATTTAGATGTACTTAGAAAAGCCTAAATATTTATAATTTGAATACTACAATGTACATAAAATGCCTATATTATACGCCGTAAACATGGTTAATCTATAATATATCATAAATTATAATATTGTTAGATTTCAGGTAATCTAGTATTACATTTTGTTATTTACAAATGAACATTTAGAGTTTTGACTTTTGACATTCTCAGTAAAGCCTTGTATAAAAACTTTGCATAAACTGACAACCACTCAACATTTAATACGCCATACATGTTAAACGTTAGGTTTCACTGTTAGAAAATAATAAAAGCATTTTTAAACATTTTTAAACAATTTTTAGAACTTATTTTCTAAAACCTGCTCTATTTAGTTTTATAATTTTTCCAGTAATTTAAATGCGCTATTATTTTTAAAATATTAAAAAAATTATCAAATTGTATCAACCGAAAATTAATACAATGAGTATAACTGCTTAGAACTATAAACTGCAGTTATTCTTTATCGTGTTTTGAAAATATTTGAAACTAAATTGAGGAAACAGTAGATAGTTTGGAGACTTGTTATTGTAGTTGGAACTCCAAAATTTACCTTTTGGCACAACACTGATTAAATATTAACTAACTATACAAATACACAATCATTTTCAATCTATATTCATTATATAAGTAAATATATTGAGATTAATAACCTGATAAATTGTCTAAGAAAAAAATCGCATATATAAATAGATTTAGGAGCGTATATCGATTTCAATAGTATAATATTATAACATAGGTATTTTAATTACACAAAAACTGAAAGATGGAAAAAACCTTTTGCATAATATTTATTAAACTTAATTAACCAAATATCTGAAATACAATTTTAAAATACGGTAGTGTACTTGCATGACATTAATTATAAGCGTACTTAAAAAAAAATGTTTCTGTTTGTAATATTTTATAGATTATTTTAAAATTATAATAATCATTCGGTATATAAAAAATTTAATACTAATCTATACTTTAAACAAAACACTCAGATATATTATATCTCAAAAGGATGATATCAGCGGACGATGCGGTATAATATTATATACCTACACAAAAGTGTTATGTGGACGAGTTGACCGTGGTGTGAACTCGCTGCTGTCTGCTTGCTAGTGGCTGCCTAATATTTTTAAATATAATCTTATAGTAAAAAATAATTCATTATCACATTTTGTCAAGGCGTCTAATGATCTAGGTTAGGTATATATTTACATTTAGAGTACAGTTCAGATTCGTAACACATAATTTCAATAGACACAAAAATTAAAATTAAAATCATATTATTTTCGGTTATTTATTATTAAGTATCTTATTATAAATCAGGAGTTATTAATTAAGCTTCTGAATTTAATTTCGAAAAATTCAGTTAATACAATTAAAATATATTTTTTTATCCCAGCAACCTTTATTAGTTAACATTACAATTGTTATAGGAATTAATAAATGAAAATCAAAAGCTTCTAAAGTATTGGTTGATAATCTCAAAACCATATCAATCTTCACATAGTCCAATAAAGTGGTTTATAAATATTTCGCAAATTAAATTGTTCAGTTTCGTTTGCTTGATAATTACTACAATTTATTTGTTTTCTTGCTACTACGTTTTTTCTCCAAAATTTCTTTGAAATTTTTTTTATTCTTTTGTTAAATCCAACGATGGTAATTGCAATACTCGCGTTATTGACATTGTTAGTTTAAATAGGTATATCAATCATATCTAACAGAGATAAAGAAAATTCACTATTATTTATGACTGACAACAATATTGTAGATCTGCTAGATGACGTTCTTTCTGACCACTTGCTTGCTATTGAGACAGTGCAGGCGACTAAGATCCACTGTCATTTCACAGGGGCATTCTTCGCACCCGGGTGGACTACGCCACCACAGCTATCATTGGAGGTGGACATATACGCCGTCATGACGGTCATCAAAATATATGGACACTTCCGTGCTGTTGCTTCTGTTTGCCCGACCGTCGTTGTTGGTGTCGTTAATAGCTAACGTCAACCGTTTCGTGTGCGACATCATGGATCGGTTGCTGCCATTGGACGTCGGCGCTTGCGGCCTGTTCGATCAGGAACCGCCGAGCAGTGACCGCGTTTACGTCGTGCCCGCACGCCGCTGTATCCTTGGACCGTGACAGCCGTGTGTTCGGTCACTACCGTAACCCGGCCGTCGTGTCACACCTGTTCGCAGGGTATGCCGTGGCTGACACGATCTACCAACGGCTGCATGCGCCTTTTATACACCCTTAACGCGCATTACCGGTGTTCGGCGTTCGTGGCAGCCGCAAAAAACGACGACCCTATAACCTCTGGCCAACCGAAATGCCGGCCCCAGTGTTCGTCAACACGCACTGCGTTACTGAACCCTTCAGACCCGCGTTGGCGGCATACTCTTGACCGTGCCTCAACCACTACGTACCGTACGTCAGAGCTGGGCGTTATTCGAATGAAATTTTATCTAGATGATTATTTGGATAACATTTTATTCGAATAAATTATTATTCGAACGATGTTTTTACAATTATTCGAATTAAAATTTATTCGAATAAAAAATCATTTGAATATTTTTTTTTTACAATAATTCGAATAAAAATTTATTCGATTAATTTTCAACTATTGTTATTCGAATAAAAAATTAACCGATTCAATTTTAAACATAGATATTCGAATAAACAATAAACAAATATCTATCAATAGAAGAAAGTTAAGAATTAGAAAATTAAATATGTTTTTTTAAATTATATTTTAATAATAGTTTTATAATATTATAATATGAATAATATTTAATGGTAATATTTCATAACAATAAGCTAACGTGACAATACGACACAAATAATCATAAGATTATCTTCAAACTGTATGTAGTACAAAGTACAAAGTACATTTGACAAAACCACAAACTACAACCTACAGAGTACTTACCTACATTGACCTTATTATATTTTTGTGTGGAGCTCTATATTTGAACTTTTAAATATGAGATATAACATAATATTATTATGTACCTTAGTACTTATATAGTATGATATATTATATACGATAATAGCAATATCTAAAAAAATGATTTTATTATGAACTATGTTTAATCAAATTAAATAACCAAAAATTATTCCTATAACCGTCTTTAAAATTTATTCGAATAATCATAGTTGAAAATTATTCGAATAAAAATGTATTTGAATAATTGTAAAAAAATCATTCGAATACAGATTTATTCGAATAATTATCTAGATAAAATCTTGCCCAATTATGCCGTACGTAGAACTAGAACGATGTGTAGTTGCCACCATATTATATTACTATTTTTTGATATCGGATATATTTATGTTCCATACATTTTATCGTTTTACATATATAATAAACTCTGCTAGCACCTCTTTCCGTGGACGCCGAGATAAAAACTCCGTATGGTCGAAAAATTGTACACCTACAACATTTTAAATTCGCTACTACTGATTCCCACGTATTATTATTATTTTTATTACCGTCACAGTAGTTCGCGGTATGGATTTAATTTCACTTCTAATGTTTTAGGGTATAGCTTGTAAGATACGTTTTATTATTTTAAACACTAAAATACTATAGGTACAAAATACATCAATACTTACGAAAATTGTGAAATATTAGGTTTTAAAAATATGAAAATAGAATAATTTTGTTTTTATCATATTATTGATATCATAACTTATAAGACAATAAGTTTCACCTTTCACTCTGCGTATAATATGAAAATAGATCCTTCTCGAGAAGAAACATAGTGTCTGTATAAAATAAAAATATTTAATCATTATAATTTAATATTCACTAATGCGTGGCAGAATTATATATAACAATATCTAACCTTTAGACGAGATAATATTCCATGTAAAATGTGCGCATCTAAATAGACAGATAACACTCGGTAATCATATAATAATGTGGCGAGTCCAAAACTCAGTGATTCTTATATATTTGTCGAAAAACGTTTTCGAATGAGAAGGTTAAACATTCCGAATTGAACACAACCACAAAATCTAAAATAAACAGTTTTAAACTTAAATAAAAACCTTAACAGCCACCCACCCGAAACTCTAACGGTTACAACATTTCGTTTTGAGGCGTTAAACCTACGTAATGTTATAAATATTTTCGCAACAATATCGATATAATGCGACGCGTTATGAAACAGCGCGCTGCCGCGATCTTCGCGTTCGTTGTGCTGTGTGCGGTCGCGCTCCCGACGACGGCCGTCAACGTGCTGGCCATCGAACCGTTGCCGGCCTGGAGCCATTGGACGTTTATGCGGGCGGTGCTCAGGGCGATGGCCACCGGTGGTCGTGGTCACAACGTGACGGCGTACACTCCGTTCGCGTCGTCATCAGTGGCCACTGCTGGCGTCTGCGACGGCGGCCCGATCGGTTGCGGGTACGTGGAAATACCGTTGCGGCTCGGCGTACCGGCCAAGGTCGCGCTGGACGTGCGGACAGTGGTCACCGATTTCGCTGACCAGTGGCGGTTTGTGGGCATCGCCGTAAACAAGAGTCTGACCGCATGTGACCGGCTGGACCGGATGGCAGCCGCCGGTCATTTTGCCGGCGTCCGGTACGACGTGGTTGTCGTCGAGCTCGTGTCGTCCGAGTGCACGTCCCGCGTGTCCGGCGCCCTGGGAGACGTGCCCCTCGTGTACGTGTTCCCGTCACCGATGGCCTCGTGGGTGGAGGCCAAAGCGCTGGGCACCAGCCCCGGCCCGTCGTACGCCGCCCGGCTGTTCGCCCGGTGCGCGACGCCCGACACGTTAGCCAGGCGGCTGGAGAACGCGTACGGCTGGATGGTGATGGCAGCATTACAATGATTCCACGAGCGAGGTGACGATCACACCAGTTACCGTAAGCCCGGCGCCGTGTTCGTCAACACGGATCCAACTGTGGAAAAATCCGTGCCCATCGTTCAGAACATGATCGGCGTTGGCGGTGTACACCTGTCGCCGCTCGAACAAGTACCGTCAGTAAGTTACGTTTAGAAGTCTAGTCTTTTTAGGCACAGCAACGGAAGTATAGAATATTGCGTGCCTCATTGCTTTTATTTGAAGCCTGACATTTGATAAATCAACTAAATTAACTTGAGTCGAGATATTATTTTACGAATGAATAAGAAAACGACTTTTTATGTTTTTAATACATTTTTTAAACTGATTTAACACTTAATCAAATCGATAATATAAGGCATATAAATTATTAAAAATATTCTTTATTAGTTATTAAAACATATTTTTTTCGATATTTGAATAATTTTATTTAGATTTATTACTTAACTTATTTTATCATAACAGTGTAATATTAGTATTTAATACGTGTATTTCAGTGTAATTAGGTTATTGTTGAATTATACACTCTAGCAATTAGTGACTACCAATAATAAAATAATTTAGATTAATAAATTAGGAATAGGTATAAATAGTCAACAAGTGCAGATTGGTACATTGTACAGGCCAGGGGCGTAGCGTGCATGTAAGCACTGTAAGCACTGCTTACACTTGAAAAATAAAAATTAATGTTAATATTATTATAATAACAAATTGCATTTCAAATAAAATCATTAAATACTTTTTTTTTTGTTTTCAACAATAATAAAAATAATAAATAATATGTTTAGAATATAAGATAAAAATCTTGACGAACACATGTTTTAGTCGTCGTCGTCGTCGTAGATTGTTGCATAAGATGATGGAAAATTTATTTTCGTTCGATTAATATTTGATATTGACGCGTCGTGCCGTGGTGTAACATGTTCTGAAACTGCTTACGTGAGCTAATAGACACGATATACGTACAATGTTGTAGAGAGGATTCGTATTTAAACGCAATTTGTAAGCCCTTATGATTTTGCATACACCACGGTACCAAACGGTTTATTATTATTTTTATTTCCGATAAAACGATAACCCACGGCTAAGTACATTTGTGCGATTGCATTGCAGTGTTTAGATTTATTCAACGT
>JACXSJ010000304.1:0-24483 GCA_014851325.1 Pentalonia nigronervosa
AGGTGAAAATAACATAACCAAGTATTCAGGTGGCCTAATGGTGAAGTATTCGCCGGGGAAGCGAGAGGCTCGGGTTCAATTTCCGGTCAGATATTTTGAGGATTTTTTTCCATTGTGTAATATATCAGTTCTTGTGCGTTGATAAAATATTATATACGTGTAATACGATAACGGGCAAACTACAATGTCGCGCACGTAGGCGGCTGGTGGTTCAGAAGGGCGGAGGTGGGGATGTCAAAAATGTCGGTGGGTGAGTGGTGGGATGAAAACGTCGGTGGGTGAGTTAAGGTACGGCGGAGAGGCAAAAGACGCGGTGAGGGGTAAATACATGTCGTGCACATACGCGACTGGTGATGGAATGAGCGGCTCATTCGGATGAGCACTCGATTTGCACGATATGAGCAAGCCAGCATAGGGATGAGCCAGCAGGATGAGTGGCTTGCCTCTCTTTTTTATACTACTTACCATAATACTCTTTTTATGCTTAGCTTTAGAAAGTTATGGGAATTTTTCAAAAAATTATTAAATATTTGTATTTTAATATAATGCTTTTACAAATTGTATCATTAGACCCAGTTTTACCTTTAACGGAGAAAATAAAATTTTTTTGTGATCGACTAAATTACTTCGTAACGCATAATTTTAGTTTTATCCTTTTCTTATAAGTCACTGTCTCTAAAATTTTAATCCAATATTTGTCTTGCACTCGACAATCCCACTCACAAATGTACTCGGACGTTTTGCTTATTCTTGTGGTTGATCAAGTAACATACATATAATTTTTAAATCAGCACAAATCAATCATTATTTTGTGTTCTGATTTACCTAATAGGGCAATGGGTTACTGGCATAAAAGCTAAAGTAGTAAAATATTAACATTATGACATTAAACCCTCTTTAAACTTCGATTGTTAAAATCATTATTCATCATTAAAAAATCACCATTAAATTTTATTATATTGAAATATTCAATATTTTCTAATTTATTTATAAAATTTGGAATATTGTTACAATAATATTATTAATGGTCCTTCTTGAATAAAATATTGAACATATCTACTTATGTTCACTATTTCTACAAGAAGATGACAATGTACTGGGTGCTAATACGTTTTTATTCCGAAGTCTTAAAGTTTGAAGTTCTATAGAAAATCCATATCCTTTATAAGATCATTTATTTTACTCTGTATGAAAAGTTCATATATATACATGATTCTTCGTAATAATTTATACTATTCAAATCATTATCACTGAATACAGATGTTAAAATGTATCGATATTGTCTGGGTCTTCTTCTTGGCTTTATTACTTTCCAAGAATCTTCGTCGTCACCGTTAAAACATCCCATATTTCCCTATCCTTGATAATTTCTCTCCAATCCTCTACGTTTAGTGTCCTTAAATCTTGACTTAACCCGTCGAACCATCGCTTTCTTGATCTACACTTCGGTCTTTTCCCACTTGATTGATACTCTTGAGCTGCCTTCACAGTCTTTGTTTCATACTTTAATATCTTCTCATGGTTAGCTTGATATATCACGCTACAATATTTCTTTTAATGTGGTTTACGGTGAGAGTAAATATATTGATATGTAAACAGTGAACGAATGGCGTATAAAACTCAAACAATTAATTTCTTTTTATGAGCCACGAAATATATACAATGCAGATGAAACAGGATTATTTTATAAAATTCTTCCTAATAAAACATTAGGTTTTAAAAATTAAATTTGTACTTCTGGGAAAAAATCTAAAGAAAGTTTAACGTCATATTACACGTTAATTTAATAGGTGAATTTGAAAAACCACTAATCATAAGCAAACCTAAATAACCTTGTTGCTTTAAGAATGTGGACATAAAACGTCTAGACTTACACTAGGAGGCAAATAAAAAAGCATGGATGATACGAAGTATAATGACTGAGTGGTTAATGTGGTTTGACAAAAAAATGAAAAAACAAAAGCGTAAAATTATTTTATTTTTAAATAATGCAACATCACATCCTGATATAAAATTACAAAACATAAACTTAGTATTTTTACCACCAAATACAATGTCACAGTGTCAGCCTTTAGATCAAGTTATAATCCAAAATTTTAAAGTTATTTACCGACAAATGATACTTAGGTGAATATTATCACAGATAGACGTAGTAAAAAATACTAATGAACTTACAAAAAGCATTACTGTATTATAGACGCTTTGATATAGATTAAACAGTCTATAAAGCAGATAATTAGTAGTTGTGTTACTAATGTTTTAAAAATCAAGTTTTATTTTGGAAAATTTAGATAAGACAAGATATAAGAATTAGATATAGAATCTAGATAAGTAGATTTAGATAACACATCTTGAAAATAAAATAATCGTTGGTGAACAATTAGTTAATATGCTGTTAACTCATATGAAAGGTGGAAGAGTTTTTTTTTTTGGTCGACAAAAATCTAAGAACTGAAGAAGATAGTACTGATATCAAGTCATTCATAACAACACATAATGATGAGAAGAAAACAAATGAAGAAACTGAAGAACACGAGTACAATGTATCAAACTATTCTGAGGTTTTAAATTAAATAAAATAATTATCAGCTTTCACTATTTAAAAAAGTGACGTAGATGGTTATAATATGTTAAAAACCGCAAAAATTTATTTTGAAAAAAATTGTTCAAATAATTAAATGAATCTCATATAACTCAATTTTTTTAATTTTAATATTTATAAAAGCTTATGAAATTTTTTTTTAATTTTAAACTCTACCTACCTATATTATTTTGTAAATCATAAATACATTTTTTAATACCCATATTCATATGCGTTATTTATTTGGTGTTTTATTTTTAAAATTTGCATGACCTCTATATAGCGGCCATCTGGAAGGTATTGAACTTCTGTTACCAGTCACCTCTTTAGGACGGGCACTTCTAAATAGTGGTCATTATTTACAGTCCCTTCGATGACCGTTATATGAAAGTTCTACTGTATATTTAGTAATTATTTAAGTACTATAGATCTACAAACTAAGTTTATAGACTGATGTATGATAAACATTAAGCACAAAATAAAAAAGTATATGAAAGTCAATTAGTTGAATGTCGCTTCATTATTATCCTGTGATAATGCATCTGGTATTTTTAATTCGTTTTATAGGTCACACTGTTATCACAGCCGATTATGATAAAACTATTGATAATATTTGTTTTTATTATTATTATTATTAAATATTATTATGACTATTGTTTATAATTTTTATTTTTTACGACTACTTAAATAATTTATGAAGATAAAAATTTTAGAAAGAAAATTGATTGAAAATAAAAAGTTGCACTTAACAATATGTTTACTAATAATTACATTACACATTTTTTTTATATAATTTAAACTTCAACACTTTTTGAAAATATAAACTTCTCTATTATACTATTATACTATTAAACTGTTAATAAATAGACTGCAAAAATTGAAGGTATAGTTCAACACATTTATATTTTTATTTTATTGTATTAACATTGGTTAAGACATGTATAAATTAGTATTGTTTTCATAGTGAATGACCTAATTCAAATATTCCAAATTCTATTTTAAATTAATACTATTTTGAAACATATTGTAGATGTTAAAAATAAAAACACATTGAATAGGTGCCATTTATATCTGTTCGTATACTTAAATATGCAAAATTAACACCAAAATACCTTATTATTAGTATTCAACTCGATAACATTAGCATTTCAAAGTTTTAAAACTTCTCTTGTGGTTTTTAAGTACCTAATACCTATGTAATGTAGTAATTTTTCTACAATTTTGTTGAATTACATTTAGTACTTTTTATTTATTATTGTACCTATAAGGTTATTGATATTATAATAATAAGAGAAACACAACCACTCATTCAGTATACACTATACTCACTTATATGTCTATCAGAGCATAATAATGATAAATTCTTAAATGTCTATTTCACGATAAAAATAATTTTAGTTAATATTAATAAATATGGAATATCACATGAAAATCAAAACAATTATGAATTGATAATCGTGCAATTTACTTATAAAATTTATAATTAACAATTTTTCTTTTTGTGTAGATACACAGTTTAAATTGCACTTATATCAATAAATTGAAAATTAATATTTATTTATTTTTGGTAATAAATTAGTACAAATTTATTGTACAAATACAGTAAACCTCAATAAGTCGAAATAAATGCCATTCCCATGCGAAAATTTAAGTAAATTATCGACCTCAGTAAGTTAAAAACTTCAATAAGTGGAAAAAATTGTATCTGCCTTAAATTTCAACTTGCCGAGGTTCTAATGTACAAATTTATTCAATGATAATAATCAACAAAATCTAAGGTTGTAAGAATAATTACTATTTTGTTGTTTTTTTTTTTATTTTATTTTTTTTTTAGGTACGTGGGATTGGTGTTCTCCACCTGTGCATCTCTTTTCATCCCTTGGTGCACGGTCTACTGCACTACACATGGGTCCAATGGAGCCAGATTCGCCCTTACCTAATCGGCTAACACACGTTTCTGATAAACATCCAAGATGTATGTTAGCCGAATTCAGTTCTATGCGTCGTCATCGTGAGTTATGTGATGTTGTTCTCAATATTAACAATCGAAAAATATTCGCTCACCGTAACATTTTATCTGCATGTAGTCCATACTTCAGGGCTATGTTTAATGGAGATTTAGCTGAATCACGACAAACAGAAGTCACTATACGTGATATGGATGAAATTGCAATGGAACTTTTAATTGAATTTTGTTATTCTGCTCGAATTACAGTAGAAGAATCTAATGTCCAAACTCTTCTTCCAGCTGCTTGCTTATTGCAATTAACTGAAATACAGGATATCTGTTGTGAATTTTTAAGGCGACAACTAGATCCATCAAATTGTCTTGGCATCAGAGCATTTGCAGATACACATTCTTGTCTTGATCTTTTACGTGTAGCCGATAAATACACACAGCATAATTTTCAAGAAGTTATGGAGAGTGAGGAATTTCTTCTTCTTCCAGTTACACAACTAATTGATTTAATTGCCAGTGATGAACTCAACGTGAGAACAGAAGAACAAGTGTTCAGCGCAGCAATGTCCTGGGTCAAGTTTAATATTTCTGAGCGAAGACAGAATCTTCCTCAAGTACTTCAGCATGTACGATTACCTTTGTTAAGTCCTAAGTTTCTAGTTGGCACAGTTGGAGCTGACTTACTAGTTCGTAGTGATGAAACTTGTAGAGATCTTGTTGATGAAGCTAAAAACTATTTACTGTTACCACAAGAACGACCTTTAATGCAAGGGCCACGAACTCGACCTCGCAAACCTACTCAAAGGGGTCAGCTTTTATTTGCTGTTGGAGGTTGGTGTAGTGGAGATGCTATAGCTTCAGTTGAACGCTATGATCCGCAAACAGAAGATTGGAAGTTACAGGCACAAATGAGTAAGCGAAGATGTGGAGTTGGAGTAGCTGTGCTTAATGATTTATTGTATGCAGTTGGTGGACATGATGGCCAGTCTTACCTTAACAGTATAGAACGATATGATCCTCAGACTAATCAATGGTCATGTGATGTGGCTCCTACAACTTCATGTCGAACAAGTGTTGGAGTGGCTGTTTTAGATGGTTTACTATACGCAGTTGGAGGTCAAGATGGTGTACAGTGTTTAAGTCATGTTGAACGTTATGACCCCAAGGAAAATAAGTGGAGTAAAGTGGCCCCTATGACAACTAGACGATTAGGTGTTGCTGTTGCAGTATTAGGAGGTTATTTATATGCTATTGGTGGTTCGGATGGACAATCACCGTTAAGTTCTGTTGAACGTTATGATCCAAGACAAAATAAATGGACGGTAATGGCACCAATGTCAACAAGAAGGAAACACTTGGGATGTGCTGTTTATAAAGACATGATATACGCAGTTGGGGGACGTGATGATTGCATGGAATTAAGTAGTGCTGAAAGATATAATCCACATACAAACTCATGGTCTCCAATAGTTGCGATGACATCTCGAAGAAGCGGTGTAGGCTTAGCTGTAGTTAATGGACAACTGTATGCTGTTGGTGGTTTTGATGGTACGGCATACCTAAAAACAATTGAAGTATATGATCAAAGTCAAAATCAATGGCGGCTTTGTGGTACAATGAATTATAGGCGACTTGGAGGCGGTGTTGGAGTAATGAGATCACCTCAAACGGATAACAATTTTTAAACTATTTCAGATTATTAATAATTAAACCTATTTATTTTATTATATAATAAGGTAGATTTATTGTTTACAATGCCTCGTCTTAAATTATAGTTTATCCCAGTGATATTCTACTCTACTCAATCACTGATATGTATTCTAATTTAAGAGAGATTATGATTTTTTAAGTGCTATGTAGAAGTTTTTTTTTTAGCAATACAATGCAACTTAAAAATATACCAATTGTAACTTAAAGCTTTTAAGGTAATTTACTTTGATGTATTAATCACAAATAAATTGATGATACATACAATATGTGTTAATTCAAATTGATAAAAATATATATTGTATTAAATGTTTACAAATTTAATTCAATTTGACAAAAAATATCTCGTTACAATAAGATATATTTTACATCCCATTATGAAAAATTAAAGAACAAATATTTACAAATTAATTCATAATTTATAATCTTCGATGTTTATATTTAATAGTTTGTGAATGAAAATAATATCTAATATAGTTCAGAGTTGTAATTCTATCCTATAATCAACAGTTTGAAAAAATATGTTCAATTTGTTTTTGTAATTTAGTATGTATATTACATGACAATCTAATGTGTTCTGTAAATTGTAATGCTAAATAATTTTAAACAGAGTTCAATGTTTTGTTATACCAATAACCAATCTTCAAATGTTTGGAAAACATAGATATTTTATGTGTACAATGCAAAAGTAAAATTTAATCTTAAATACTTGCATACAAAAAGTGTCTTTCTTTTATTTTACTGAACTTAAAAATAATCTTTGAGTACAATACAATATAGTTTTAAACTCTAAAAATAATTATATGTACATTATCACAAATAAAAAAAATTTTATCTTTAAAAAATATTAAACAATGTTAGACCATAATGTACTAATAAATTAACCAATTTTAAAACCAATGTAAATCTTTTAATTTTAAGACCGAAAAATGTATGTTTTAAAAATTATACTAGTTAATATAATTTGGACTAAGATTTTTGTGTGCAATCGAAATATGAAATATGCACTAATAATCATTTTTCAATATGTGTTATGGTTTTATATACTTAGGCATGTAGTAAGTATTTAATTATTATAACAACATGTCAACATTTAAAAAATTTAACATAGCCATACTGACGTGTTTCAAATTAATCATATTTAAAAAAAAAGTAATCACCAATAATTGAAATGCAAAATAAACTGACTGGAACTCATCTAAATATCTCATATTATTGTGCAATGTTACTGGTGTTAGATTTTATTTAACCATCTTAATTTGGATATTAAAGCTATTATTTTACAACCAGACGACGATAAAATGCGGAAGACGAATTGATGACGACACGCTGGTTGTTTTGGGCTCAATTATTTAATATTTTAGATCACCTTCGTGAAAAGAGAAAGAAAAAACCACAGGTTAAAAATGAATGGACTGGAAACCAGAACCAGGTTACGGGGTTTAGTCGTTTAGGGTAAGCTTGTGTGGAGGAGAGAAATCAGCAAAAATGTACTTATATTGAAATTAACAAAATTATCTAAATTAATATTACATTTTTACGAAGTTAAAAAACACCTCTAATTATTGGATTTTGAGTAGCAAAATTAGTGTGAAAACGTGGTACATTTAAGTTACAATTATTTTTTATTCTAGTATTATACGAATGAGAAGGTTAAAATTGACTTAATTTATATTTATGCATAAACAATAAAATTGCCCATTCACAAATTTAAATAAAAGTTCTAACACAATTTAAGTTTTCCTAGCATGATTTTAATCAAAAAATTAATAGCTGTAGATAAAATATTAATGTGATTAGAGCAGCGGTTCTCAACCTTTTTATATCCACGTACCACCAACATAGTTTGAATATTTTTAACGTACCACTAATAATAATAACCTTCTTTTATTTTGCTCATCAAAAATGTATATGTATATGTATAATTCCACGCCGTCAATATATTAGAAGATTTTCTTCGCGTACCACCTGTGAGCTTTCCACGTACCATAGGTTGAGAAACGCTGGATTAGAGCATATTTTTAAACAGTTTAAATTTATATAGGTAATAACTTTCTAATAAGATTATTTACGTAATGTAAAAATTCAATAAATTTAAATTTAGAGTCAAAGTAAACGCCCAAGTACATATTTAGTATTTAAATAACTCTTTCAATTAGTGAACACACACATTAATGATTTAAATATTTATAATTAA
Organism: Pentalonia nigronervosa; assembly: GCA_014851325.1. Lineage (NCBI taxonomy): Eukaryota > Metazoa > Arthropoda > Insecta > Hemiptera > Aphididae > Pentalonia > Pentalonia nigronervosa. Next base: position 8,446 of record JACXSJ010000304.1, read on the forward strand.
GAGTGTAAACAAAAAGAAAGGTTAAAGCTTATAATTAAATTCTTTTTAGAATTGGTTAAAAATGCAAATTGAATTAAAAAAGAAACGATTTCAACTAGGTGGTTACTTTTGGTTTATATACCAATTGTAAAGATAACACTGAGTTCATAACAGTTCAAAATAAAAGGGTTCTGATGTTTTCTAAAATAATTTTTTTCTTGACCATTATTTAATATTCTTAATAATTTATCACTTTACAGAGTTAGAAAATCTAGGATACCACCCTGAGACTCTTAAAATAAACTCATCCTTGAGGCACCACTGCATTGCACCCCTTGCACTCCCGCTAAATCCGGCACTGCTATTGTCCTCAATTCTCATGGCTCATAGACATATTAAATAAATGTAGAAGCACGAGGAATAGAAAAATCATTTAAGAACTTTCTATAAAATATTTTTAATAAAAAAAATGCATTACAATGAGTTATTTTATTAAAATATGTTACTAAATAGTATATATTATATTATAAACTATACAGTTATAGTAAGTTGTATGATATTTAAAATCAAGGTTATATACACGAGCAATGAATGTTGTATATTTGTATTTTCTGAAATCACCAATTATTAAATCCATGAAAATCATAACCAATGACCTTCTTCTTCTTGTTGGGCAATTCTTCGTTTTCAACCCTTAAAAAATAAAATAAATTATAATGAAAAATGAGAATTTTATAATTAAGAAAAAAATGTTTTACTTTAAATCAAATCATTGCTTTAGTTATTCAGTATGCTTACACAGAATGGAAATTAAATACATAATATAATAATTATTATTTCTAGTATAAAAAATTCTTAAGAGGATGTTAGTGCAATATTTGTTTTCTTTTCAGACCCACACACAACATAGATATAAAACAAATTCGTGTAAAATTCTTATTTATGATTGAGTAATCTTAGAGTAAAGTCATCTACTACAAAAATAATTATAAATTATAAATTAGGATAATATTTTTGAAAATTTTATGACATATCAGTTTTATATTTTATTAATAATTGACTTCAAAATTAAAATTTTTTTTGTAAATATAAATGAATGTTAAATTGTTTTGAGACAAATCAATATATCATACCTTTAAAAATATTCTCTATAATTTTTATCTAAGATAACTTAAAAACATAATAAAAATTATTTTGCATGAATACGTTTTTTCTATGTTGCATGTGGTCCAGTAAGAAAAAGTGCACTGTATCCTAAAAACTCAATTAAAATTAAAATAAATTACTTGTTTTTTTGTAAAGCTGAAGGGTTGATGTATTTCCCTACTCCAGATTTAAATGTTTTGAGTTTAACTCCTGGAATTGCTATACTTGATATTTTATTTTCTTCTTTTTGTACAGTTGAAGCCATACTAGATCCAGGTGTATTTATTAATTCCTCTTGCCTTTCTTCTGCTATCTAGATAGATAAAATAAAGAATGACAATATAATAATTATCTAACACAGACACTTATATTAAACCTTTTAGGATTTATACCTTATCATCAACTTCTTGAAATGGATCAACAAATACATGAGTTTGCACTATATTAATATCAGTAATTGGCCGATCTTTATTGTCCACTTCGATTTCTTCAATTGCATTAAGTGTTTCAAAACCTCCTACTATACGTCCAAATACTGTATGTTTGTTGTCCAAATGCTTACATGAACGGTATGTTATAAAACTATAACAATTAAACATATACATTGTTGATTACATACATATATCTACTTTTATGTTATCAATATACAATATAATTGTAATTAGAATACTAACAATTGTGATTTATTTGTATTGGGACCAGAATTGGCCATAGATAACACACCTCGTCCAGAGTGATTTAAATTTTGCTTAAATTCATCTTCAAAAGGCTGTCCCCAATATGATTCACCACCTTTACCAGTACCTGTTGGATCACCACCCTGAACCATAAAATTACGAATGGATCGATGAAATTTAGTACCATCATAATAATCTTTTTGACAAAGTTTTATAAAATTTTCGCATGTTTTAGGTACTTCTTTACAAAACAGTTCCAAATTTAATGGTCCATAATTGGTAGTTAATCGAACATAACCTGTAAAAATAAATAATTATATATTGTTTTTCAATAAAGTTTAACATTATTTTTAAGTAATATTTAGGAACATTTAATTCACCCTTTTTTTTTATACGCTCATATCGGATTTCATCCTCTTCTATAATTGCTGATTCGTGTTCCAGCACTGGAACCATTGCTGTTGATGTAAAACTAGCAGCTACACGGCCAGTAGAATAATGAGCCTTAAAAAGGAATAATTAATAGAAAACCTAAATTATTTGCAATATTATTATTTGATACTTACAGCATTTAATTTATCTGGTTTTTGTGCTACTACTTCGATTTTTTTTGCTGGCTCTTTGTAATCTTGATCCAATGTATCCAATATATCTCTAGTAGTTTTCGATACTAATTTTAAACGTCCTTCTGGATCTTTAGACTGTGCTTCTTCATCTAAAATATCAAATCAATTATTTATAATAAATATACTTTGACATGTAATTATAATTTTTAATTATTTGTACCAGGATCTACAACTTTGATTTTTTTTACAACATGATGAAATTTGGCAATATTAAATTTTGTCAAATTAGTTGAATCTTGAAGAGTGATCAAGTCTTTACGTAAAAATGGTTCATCTGTTAAAAGATCTTTCCAGTTTTTTGTTTTTATATTCAACTGTTCTATAGCCTATAAGTACATAAGTTTAAAATAAATTAACGACAAAATTATTATAACATACCTCAAAAGAAAAAACATTTCCTGTTGTTTTAATTGCTACAATGTGTGAGTGTTTAGATAAAGATTTGAATAAGACTGGGCAATGATACTCCCCAGCTGCATTACGATGGAAATTCAACTTAATTAATTTTTTCAATTCAATCGGCTAAAAAATAATATAGTTAAATTTATGATAATTATATAACACAGAATAAATGTTAAAAACAATATTTACCTTTCCCGTCACTGGGTTATGTTTAAACTGTTTGATATATTCAAGTAATGCCTCATACTCAAAAATATTACCATCAGGGTCGCAGTATGGTGTTTTGAAAGCAACAAGTGATAAACAACAATGGTCAAATGGCAATCGAGCAAATTTCGGCATTTCAATACCTGGTCTTTTGCCTCCATAGAGTGTTGACCATTCCGTGTATGTGAGATACCTAGCATAAAAATTGGAAATACATAAAAAAGTAATTAATATAGTTGGTAAATAGATAGTCTATTAAGATATATGTTTTTGACAATTACACAATGAAAACTTACATTTTATCCTTTTGATGTTGTCTCTTACCCATTTTGAACAGTTTATTTTAACAACAAAATCAAAATTTTTTTAGGCCACGATGTATAAAAATTACTCAAATACTTAAAAGCAATTATTAATCATTACTTAATACTTAGTAATTTGACATAATATTCTAAATTCTGTATTTTTAATTTAAAAAATAATAACCAAGCAGTAAACACCATAAATAAAGATAAAAAAAAAATTGAAGATCTATGATAATAAACTGTAATAAATATTATATACTGATATTTATTATCACAGAAGATAATATTCTTATCAATTGTTATCAACAACATATTGACTTTACTGATTTCTTAACTTTAAAGACTAAAAATCAAAAAGGCGAGTTCAATCAGGTTAAATATTTTATTATTTTCTCTCTTCTCCGTTAAACAGTTAAATTTTCCCTAAAAACGATGTACAAAATCCCACGATTAAATACCGTAAGTGCAACTGTTGGATGTTTAAAATAATCTATACTACAATATCATCTAAAATTACAATATTTGTTTACAGGTCAGTTCAATCTTAGCTAAGCAGAAGTCCGTAAATTTTAAGACTTCTGGCCATTGTCTACGAGCTATTAACACATCAACCAATGAAGTCAAACCCAAGTAAGACTTGACTAGTACAAAATATAATCAATGCAATGTAAATGGTTTTGAAATTTTGACTTTTGTTTGTTACGTGCATTTCAGATCTCGATTTTTGTTTTATGTAATGGGCACAGTACTCACCGGTGTAATAGGCACAGCAGGAATAGTTGTCTATTCAAAAAATGATCCTAAGTTTCGGGAGCTTCTAACAAATAATGTACAAGGTGCTGACAAGTTTATAAAAGTCTGTTTATTTGAAGATACAGAATTTGTTGACCAAATCAAAAGATTAGGAGGCCGTATGGTTTGTAAAGTTGCGCAGCAAGTAAAGTCAATAAAAGAAAGGTAAGTCATATTTTTAATTAATTGTAAAATGGTTATTATAATTATAATTTCTATGAAAATGTAAAGTACCTAATATGAATATGATTTTTCACAGTATTGGTATTGATCAAAAACATAGTTTTGTGGAAGAATCCATAGACCAAAGTAAATACAATTTTCACTTTATTTCTCATTAATAAATTACGACCAGATTTATAAAATTTAAAAAGTATATTAATTTAGTTATAAATTATTGTTTTAATAGAATAGTTTTTTTTTTTTATTACAAATTCTAGTGTATGGAATGCTAATTTGTCAAATTGTCATTTTTATTCAATGACGGATCATTAAAATATTATTAATATATTTTTTTTCTAGTTAAATCAATTACCAAAAATTTTCCATCATCTGTTTCTGTGGCTTCAAATGATGAACAAAAGATACCAAAAAATAAACAAGGTAATAAGTTACGGTGAATTACAATTTACTAACAACTAGATTATGGGACTTAGTGCACTAAAAATTTTTAAAATTACTAAAAATATGCAGCTAAAATACTTTTTATTAGGAAAAAAACCCATAATATATATGAAAATGTTAAAATGTCAAAAATAATTTTAATTAAATAATAGCTAATAAATAATTTATGAATTAATAATTGTTTAACCTAACTCAAGTATGTATTGATTAATAAGACTAATATTTAGTTATTTATTTGCACATTAGACTCTGATAATATGACAACTGATTTTCAAAATACATGAACACCAGAATGATCATATAAACACACTGCGGTTTTATTCTTAGTACAATTTAGAGTCTATACTCTATTCAGAATAAAAGAGGTACCGGCAGCGACTGGTTTTGTCGGCGGCTGTCACATGCTTCTTTTACCAACACTGGCACGCAAGGTAAAACATTGGAACAAAGCCTTGTCTATGCACATAAATCAACCGCCTGTTACCGCTTTTATTCTGAATATTGTATAGATATCATAAGGTTTCTTACCATACAATTCTCAATAGCAATCGCTATTTTTAATTAAAAGAAAGATAATTCATTTTGGAAATTATTTTTCCTAAAATGTTATTTAAACACTATATTGACCAAAATTATTACATTTCTAAAAATAATTAAAATGCAAAAAGTGTATTAATATGCTAACAAATTTTCAAATATGCAATATTCCTAAAGTATGACAGAATATGTAAATTAAAATTAGGTATTTAATTTTACCATTTCACAAAATAATTTATATCTTACTTAGAATAATATACGACCACTACAAAAAATTATGCAAATGCAAAAAGTCCCAAATCTTTTAGTAATAACTAAATTAAATATCAATAATTTAGTACTTTTTTGCTTGTAGAATCCAATCAATCAAAAAATCAACCACAGAATGAATCCATCAAAACTAATTTTGTACAAACTAAGCCTGCTGGTATATTTATTTAATTTTAGTATTATCTATTGTAATCAATTTATTCTTGCCCTATACATAAAGTATGCTATTTTTTTTAAAAAAAAAAAAACTAATGTTTTTTAGAAAAACTTCAAGAACTTCCACCAACCTCACTTAATTTACCACCTCGCCAATATACATTAGAAGAACTGGAAACTGAAATTCTCAAAAAATCTTCTCTGGGTATTAACGCTTTAAAAAGTGCTACTGAAGCAATAAAAGGTATAATATACAATTATTCAGTTTTCTTCTAACATTAATATGTTTATATGTTAACTAGAATATTCTGAAAATGTTTACAAACTCATTGATAATACTACAGACCACATAGATCCAAACTTGAATGTTAAACTACAAATCCTCGAAGATAAAAAAAATCAGGTTTATAACAATGCATCTGAAGATGCAAAGAAATACAGGTAATATCAATTTCATATCAAAAATTTTGATATAGGATGATTTTAAGAAGTTTATGTTTTAGGAAAGAAATATCTGAAAACCAAAAACTTTTAAACAACTCTACATTTGAGGTAACTTCTGATAAATTAACCAAGACTATACACAGAACTAACGAAGCATTGGAAGAACTGAAAAATACCCAAATTATATTGGAAAATGAAGAACATAAGTTGGATTACATAAATAAATATAAGTCCAATATCGGTGAAGCACAAGCAAGCTTAATTGTAATTATTTAATACAATATAAAAACATAATAGTTAAATACTTAAATAACAATTTTTTGTCTACAGGATGAATTTGAATCATTGTTTCCGGGTTCAAATATAACTCAACACAAAATTAATTGCAGCAATAATGATTTTGATATATTTCTTCTGTATGCATTGAAAAAACTAAACTATTATAAAGATAATCTTTCCAAACAAGAAGTGAATATATAAATTAAATTTTAAATTATTTGGTTGTGTTAAAATGTTTTTTTAACATCACATTTTTTACATAGGCAACTCTTGATCGTAAAATAAGTAATGCTATGAATGCAGACTTTTTGAATGTTGAAACTATAAATGAGATGAACTCCCGTTTAAATTCAGAAATGCATAAGCTAGATGAACAATTTAAACACCGGGTATAAATAAAATATTTTTATCTTATCACTAGAAAAAAATTAATTGATTGACATAGAAAACTGTATAATATGTAATTGTGTAGTAAATTGTTATTGCTATTTGGAATTGTAAGTTGTATTAAAAATTGTAAATTGGTTGTAACAGAAATGAAAAATATATCTTATGATATTTTTTTTTTAGACATCCTAACAATTAATTATTTGGATTATTATCATCTTGTTTTTATTTACATTAGTGTTATGTCTTTAACTGAGTTAGTTTAAACAAACTTTCACCGATACAATATGTGCAATGCTAGGTTAGATTAATCGTCACTGTTTATTGTGGTTAACTAATTATACTAATTTATATTCTAGTTAAATCAATTTAACACCAAAGTTGATCATGACTTAAGAGAACAATTGAAGGCACATAAGAAAGCACATGCAGACCTTGTAGCCAGAGCAGTAGACTTCACCAAAGAAGAATTTGAAAATAGAGTACGCGAAGAACTGTCGACTATAGAAAAATTAGAGCGTCAAAAGTACCAATCACAGTTGGATTCATTGAAATCTGATCTTCAAAATGTTGTTAATAATTTAAAAAGTAATTAAATATAACTTTTGTCAAATAATGTTAAAAAAAATTAACTTAACTTATGTGTTATAGGAGAAGTTGAGAAAGAAAAACAACTATTTGCCAATAAATCAATTTGGGAAGCAAGTATATTTTTAAAATCTTCTCTTGCTAGTTCAGATAATGAACAACCAATTAACATAAAAGATCAAATAAATGCTATCAAAAAATTAGGAGGTAATAATATGACTAGATTTGAATTATTTTTATGCTAATTCATAACACAAAAGCCTATAAGTTGTGTTTGTGATTATGTGTACAATGTATTTTTTAGCTTCAGATTCAATAGTGAAAGAAGTAGTGAGTGCTGTTCCTACTAAAGCTCTTGAAAATGGTGTTTTTTCTAAAGGTCATTTAAAAGAAAATTTCAACCAAGTTGAAAAAAGAGTTTATGAGACTGCTCTTATACCTGATGATAGTTTCAGTTTACCTTTAATGGTATTCAGTTATTTGGCTAGCCTCTTTGTTGTCCATCATTCACATATTTCACCTAATGAAGTGAACAATGAAGAATTTGATCCCCTAGAACTAAACACTTATGAAATTGTTGAAAGAGCCAGGTACTTATAAACAATTTAATAATAAATATTTATAAATAATTTGTATAAAATATAAATTCTATTTTTACCCTGCTACAGGTACTGTGTTGATAGGGACAATATTTTACAAGCTTTGCGGTATTTGAACTTGCTGACAGGATGTTCACGAGTCGTTGCTAAGGAATGGATAAAAGAGGCCACAGTTTTCTTAGAAACAAAACAAGCTGTTGATGTGTTATTGTCTTACACTACAAGCATATCTTATTCATCTCTATATGACAATTAAAATGTATTTATTGTTCTAATACCACAGTTGCCGAGTAATTAGAAAGCATAATAATTAATGTTTCTTTTTTGATAGGCTAATGTATTATGTATTTGTTATAAATTTTCTGTTAATTACTTCCATTCATGCTCTATGTCAAATTCCGATGTAAATAAATATTTTAATTATATTTCACTGGAAAATGGTTACAAATTATTAGCCAGTTACATAATGTGTGAGCAAAGGTTTAGACTAGAAAGACTTTATATATTAAAGATTTCTAGTTTAGACTTTTCAAAATTAATAGATTTAAATAAATGATTAGGTACTTGTTATCGGGTAGGATTATAAACAAATTTAATTATACTAATCTATCAGTGAGGGAATAATAAGCATGATGCGTAATTGGTTATCTATATAGGTATTTGTATTATATTTTCACTAACATTTTATAATTTGATGATTATCTAATGTTAGAATTCTGTCTTAAACAAATAAAAAGTTCATTGCACTTCTTGTGTAAATCATTTAGACTTATTGTATTATTTATTTATGTCTAAATATCTCATATTTTAATACAATACAAAATATATAAATATTAATTTCTATTATCTAATATTAATAATGAATAAAACACTTTAACAACATAAAAATATTATGCTAACCAATCAATAAGCAAATACATAATTATTTTTTAAGACTAAAGAAACTAATAACATCTTTATACAAATTAATTTTCTAATGTGGACAGTATTAAATAATTTGTTTTTTAAATTAGATCAATAAGTAAATAACAGTGCTTTCAAATTTTGTAATAATAAATCATATATTGTAAAACAATACTGACCAGCAGTGACTCCAAACTTGCTCTTCAGGAGGGGTGCTTGCTCTCCTATTATATGATGATAGGAGGGTGTGTTGGTAGTTAATCAGGATAATCAGGTGATATTTCATAATGTTTAATTATAAATAAGTAATGTATTGTTGAAATCACTTCTGATGATTTTGTGTGAAAAGGGCATTTTAATCATAATACACATCATAAGTACAGTCATATAGTTTATTTAAAAACACTCAACCACCAGTTTTAACATTTTATTTTTTCGAATACCACAGACAATAATCAGCAAAATTCAAGTATTCAGCATACGTTAATAGAGAAAATGTAAATGAATTTAATGTTACTAATCGGAATGAGTAACAGATAAAAAAATCAGCTAGGTAGCAATAAGTCATAACAAAAATTGTGTGTAGGAACTGGAAAACAATTACGTATTTGTCAATTATTATCGTCACCAAGCCGGGAAAATAATTTAAAAATAGATTTTTGACTTGATTATTTTGCAATTTATCAATTTAATTAATCAATGAATTTTATACATTTTTTTACTATAAAAACATTTGATAAACTTTCGTGAATTTTATTATTTTTGTAAAAATTAGGAATTCTAATGCTTATAATAAAAAAATTGTGTCTATGTATCTTTAATATTATTAAATATCTGCAATCACAACTTACAAGGAACTTTATACTATTTATTAAATTTTTACATTTATAAAATTTATTACTTAAACTTATTGTGATTGAAAGGAGGGGGTGTGGAGTTGAGGTCACCCACTTATTACTTATAACTCTGGGTTTATATCCCAAGTATGTAGTCGTCCCTCCTATTAAATTTTAGTTCAGTGCCACTGCTGACCAGAGTAAACAAATTGGCAATTGTATTAGTTAATAGTTCCCAATAAAATGGGATATAAATACAAATTTAAAAGTACAATACAGTATAGCTATGTATCTGATTGGAAACTAATTTTGTGAAAAAATAAATCATTCTATTAGTAATAATGTATGTGTTTACATCATTGGCCTACCTGTAAAACATTTTCGAGGGGGAATTATAAATACCTCACATAAAAGCCTTCAAAAATCCAAAATCAATGTAAAATAAATATAAATTATACCAAAAAAAATCCTTGAGAGTAAATGCCCGTGTTACCTCCCTCATGTATGCCACTGGTTTACATAATATATAATATTTGGTAAATAAAATAGTTATTGTGTTCTTATAAATTAAAATGCAATATATAATTTTTATCTATATATCCATTAAAATAAATGTATGTTTATATTAGGCTTTATAGACTTGGAAACTAATGAACCAATTGGCACCAAATATTGCGGTTTAATACATACATTTCTTGAGACCCTATAAGTGTTCTTTGGTTTGTTTTTCAACCCTCTTTTAAGTTGTTATATGGTGGCTCATTGTGAGACACTCACACAGACATTTTGTTTGGCTCACGAAAATCAAATAACATTTTATTTTATATATATATATATATGGGGTTACTCTATTGGTTACAGACATAAAAATTAAAAAAAAAATTGATATAGACTTTCCAACCCACCATGCTTAGCCGTGGAATTTTTTTTAAATAAACAAAAATTGTATTTAATTAATTATTTGTTATTTAAATATGTACTTATAAGAAAAGGATATGACCTTATATTTGTAGCTTATGAACTCAAAAATTACAAGACCAATTTTGACGAAAATCACAGAGATAATTTTGAACCACGTTCGAAAATAAACCAATATATTATATAATAATAACGAAAGATTATATTGATTTACATAATTCTAAAAACCTTAATTAGTTTAAAAAAATGTAATTTTCAAATAAGACATGTAATGTTAGTGATGTTACCAGAATTTTTTTTTAATATTTTTATTTCTTTAATAATATGTTTAAACTAACAATTTTATTTTCTATTTATATTATGTGACCAATAGACTTTTACAACATTTTTTAATATTTATATAACTATATCTGTGATAATTACAAGGATAAACGAATAAAGAATTACAAAATTCCAAAAAAAATGTTTGCAGGGAAATTGTTATTAAAAAAGAAAATTTAAGGCTTATGGTTGGGAATTGTGAATGCTACATCGACCATCACTGCAGTGACAGGCGACACCAAGATTGATAGATAATGTTATCTATAGGCGACACTGCAGTGGCGTTCGACGGCGATAAGTTCGATTTCAATTTTCAATTATTATCAACGAACCGTACTTACCACTTGGCATTTGCTACATTTGTAGCTTCGTAGTTAGCAGTTACTATGTAGTTCGTACAATACTGGATAGTGAATACGTTTACAATCGTACATTCGTATTTCGACAGTTAGAAGGTCGTACCGTACGCCGTGGTTACGACTTATGGCTTGAAGGTCTTAATTCTTAAATCATAGTTCGTACTTCGTAACCGTCACATGCGTGACAATGCGTTAGCATGACAATCATAATAATTAATAGTAATAACGACGATGCAGAATTAAATATTTTAGTTTTTAGTAACGTTGTGGCGGGCTCCATTTGCGATTACCGTCCGGCCGAGCGCTTTAACTTGGCTAATCTTCTAAGCCGCGTCGTATTGATAGTTTTTATTTTTATTAAATTATAAATACCAATTAAAAATATCACATTATTACAGTACATATATGTCTAGCGAAGCCCACACGCCACGATGGACGAAAACGGACTCGTCGCCTTGCCTATACTCGAGGAAACATTTTACGCGCTATCCAGAAAACAGTACTCGTACAAGGTGTCGTTGACGAACGATGGTCTGCATCTGACCAAGAATTGTGACGACGGCACCGAGAAGACCGACCTGATACACATTCGCGATATTATCGGCTGTAAGTGCATGCGAAATAGTCGCAAATCCGGCAACTGCGTCTGTCGATCTGCAAAAGGAAGCGCAGCGGAAGCCGCTAAAGATGCCTCAGCAGAACTCGATGAGTGTCGGGTGCGAGTGCCGTATGTGGAAGTTGGTGATTACAGTGCATATCTATGTGTGTACGCTTTTGTGCTAAAGAATGTTGGAACTAAGAATGAGAAGCGTAACAAGATGACCGTCACATTGAGGTTCCGCAACTCCAACAGTTATGAAGAGAACAACCGGGTGGCAGTTAAGTGGAAATCGGCCATAAAATCACTACTGCGGGCCAGATGTGAGGACGGAACTATTGTTGCACCATCAAACGACCATTATCTAGGTAAGCACTATTAAAAAAAAATCATTTTTTAAATAATCTAAAGTGAGTAATGGGTGTTATCTAGATACTTAAGAAACTCAAAATATAAATACTTGGTAAATAAAGTTAGTTGCTTGATAATTATCTTCATATGATATTTTATGTAATATTTTTCTAAACTATCTGGGTTTTATATTTATTTATCAATAAAATACTTTATTTACCTATATATTTTTTAATATTTTAATACTTTTTACAATTAGTTATATAGACAAAATAATCATTTTTCTTATAGTTGCAATGAATTTATGTTTTATTTTTATAATTATTATTTGTTTTTCACCATTTAATAATTAACTTTTAAAAAAAATAAGTAACTTTTTTTGTTTATCTTTTGTTGAACATTTTTATTTAAATTTTTATATTAATGCAAATTTTGATGTGCATTAATTATTTTTGCATATTTCTCTTATTTTTTAAGAGCATATTAGCAACATATTTAGATTTTTTTTAAACATAACAATTTGTACCCTACTTATAAAGTTAAGTTTTTCCAGTGACATTGAATCAAACATTTAGGTATACAATATGTGCTAAGAGATACGATTAAATATTTTAACTGAATGGTCTCAAGCTGAAATAAGATTTTCGGGAAGTTAAAAAAAGTACTATTGTACAGATTTTAAGAAAATTCTAAAAATTCTCTTTTAGTATGAGTATATGCAATAGAAGTTACTTTTTTTAAATGGTGACTTCATTTTTTCCCACATATTTGAAAATCAATTTTTTAAAACAATTATTATATATAAATGCTTTTTAATTGCAAAATTAACAATGTTAAGTAAGTTAAAATTTATGAATAATATAGGTACCTAACTAATTGTCTGTTTTTATCACTTTGTTTTTGTAATTTATCGTAATTTTATAAAAACTATAATATATTATTAAATTATTTATTTAGATTTTGTTATTTAGCAAGCATTAGTGTTTATCCAATCCCTTCTCTGTGTACAAATAGTCATTTAACAGTATCGGGGATATTTCAATTCTCAAGTATAAAATTAACATAGTCAAAATATTGATAAAAATAGCAATAAAGTATTTGTAAATTTCAACTGACTCTTACTTTGTCAATTTTACAATTGGGAAAAAATAGTCTATTCAAAATGTAGAAAAAAATAAGAATTGCCATTGATAAAAGTATGTTGTATTACATACAAATTATTTTTTAATTCAATATATTAATTGTCTATATATTTATCCATTTAAACAGCTTGTTTTTATTTGTTTTATTGTTTTCAAATACCTATATCAAAATTTAAAACATTTATTATTTCTTTTCTAAGTAGGTACCTACTAGGAAAATAACTTTTAACCTTTGATAATAACCTGTTTTAAATTTGTATTACTGATTAGTTGAATAAATGTTATTTATCAATTTATTCTTTAATAATTATAAATTTCAAGAAATTAGTGTTTTGTTGTTAGAAAATATTTTTGAATATTAAAATAACAGTTGTCACTGACAACATGTTGAGTAACATATCACTGATACAATGTTTAGACAATCCTTTGTAGTTAGGTCCACAAAGATAATCATTAATAGAAACATTGATTGACAATATTCATACCGTTTATTCTGTATATCATTCAAAATCCTAGAAAAAAAACAAAAAATAAAATAACTATGCAAGAAAAACAAAAAAAAACTAAAACTTAACTAAAGATCTTAAGTAATTAGGTAGGTACTATACCATAGTCATGCACATGGGTACAGCAAATAGTGCTTTCGCTGCACATGGCAATTTATTTTAAGAGACTTATATAGTATGAATAATTTAAAAAATATTTAATTAAAAATATACATGAATATTTAATGTAGATCAATTGAAAAATGATAGAACTAAAAATCAATGCAAGAAATTACTTATATAATGTAAACATTTGGACCCAACCACATATATCATTCTATTGATGAGCAATAACCGTTAAATCAGGGCACATTAATAGATGCTTATAAATACTTTATCACAACTTATAATCGAATGATATGAGTACATAATTTTTGCCTATGCCATAATGAAAGAAAAAAAAAGTGACTACTGTAGGCTGCTTATTGTTCTTTTGGGTCGGTTAAAAATGTGTACTACAACAGACACCAAATCCTGTGCACATCTATGTATTATACACATAATATAATATAGATATATTTTAAGCTGTCATACAAATTATGAGTCCTTTTTAGTTATAGATATGCAGCAATAACATTGTTAATATCATAAATATACCTTTATTATTAATTTAATATTTTAAAGAAAAAAACAAAACTACTAGATACTAAAATAAAAATAAAAAAATTAACATTTTAATATAGTTAATATTATTTTTGTTTTTTCTTTGGGAATTAAGCAAAATCCGGATGGTCACTCATCTGGGAACTAGTAGTAGCGAGCGTAGCTTACTCTCAGTTGCAGACCACGACTGGTAGCAGCCAACACATTGCGCCAAGCCACTTAATATTATTTGTGTACTTATAATATGATAGTAATAATTATTAGATATGTATTATTAAGTATAAATAAAATAGTGTGTTTCAGAAAAATAGTGCATAATATAATAGTACATATAAAGGAATTGCTATAAACTTAAGTTTTGATCACTCTGTATGTAGATACTTTAATGATAACATTATATTTTATTTATTAAAATATTTAAATTATTTCAGTATACTGATCATTAAAAATGAACTAAAAGTTCATATTTCAAACATCACAGAAAACATTTGTTAGGTAACACTGCAGATATGTTGTTGATTATAATCTATGATTATATTAAAGTTATTTATTTTTATTATTTATATCATATTAAATATGATAAATTAATAATAAATTTTATTATATTAGGTATAATTTTAGTTTTTTTCCATATACCCATTGGAAGTGAGATTGTAAGTTTGACAATCAAACTTTACATAACATACAAACCCACAATAGTAGGTACCAAATTTCTCGTGTTTAATTTTTTTATCAACTTCTTCATAATATAGATAAATTATCTGTTTTTATTACTCATTACTACGATACTACTTGTATTAATGTATATTCAATTTTTTTTTAATAATGTAAGTGATGGTCAAATGATTTTGTCGTGGATATAGTTGATTTTTTAACATACAGTATTTGATCATTAAAAATATAATTTATGGTTACTGTTTCATACCCATATATAAGATATTATAAATATTGAAAAAAGGGTCATGAGAGGATCCATCATCTTCATCCTCTTCCGTTTGACCACTACTGATAATAGATAACTTATCACCTTCTAAACTACTTAAGTATTGTATAGATTGTCATGATCATATAAATAAATGTACTAATACAGCTTCATTATAAAGTACTTCTTAACTGATTTTATAATACTTTAGCATAATAACATATCAAGAATTTACACTTCACTATTAGTAATTATGATTATTAATTAATTAGACTATTTTTATTATCTCATTTTATATTATATTATGTTCTATATTTTACCTGATGGATTAATTAGTATCAACATTTGATTTTATTTAGACCTTGATGTCTAATCCTGAAATGGATGGCACTCAATGTGGTTGAGATACAGTCTTTTAATAATTTCAACATTGTTGGTGTTGTATTATAGAACTATGATGTTTATTTCTATCATATAAAAATATATAATACAAATTGAGGAATTGGAGATCACACGCTAAAG
>JACXSJ010000304.1:24583-61676 GCA_014851325.1 Pentalonia nigronervosa
AAAGCTCAAAGGTTATGTTTTGTTAATTTGTAAATTAATATTGATTAAATACTCTTAGTTTCACTGTTTAAATTAGTGAGACTATAGGATGAAAGAATATATATTTTTATAGATGTTGATGGTAGCGATGAATATATTGATTTTATAATGATGTAAATGGTATATCTATACATGATTTATAATAGAAAAATGCTTTGATATTCAACTTAAAAGGATGGCTTCTGGTCCCATATTAAATCTAGTAGGTATTTTTGGGAGGTCAAAATTTAAAATTTACAGTATTACCATTTTTCTATACATGATTTAATTTTAAAAATATTTTAATTCTTTTTGAGGTATTTATAAACATTTGAAATTTTTGATTTTTTAAATTTTGTGCGGAACAATAAGTATACTTATTGAATTTATAATTATGCGTTCTTGTGCTCAATAAGTAGTCAAAATCGAAATTATACTTCGATTTTCAACTTCATTATCTTTTTTGGTGAAAAAGTGAATTTAGTTGGTACTTTTGAGAGATTAAAATGAAAATCCCAAGTAGTTTTCAAAACAAAAGTTAAGGAAAAACTAATTTTTACGCAAAACCAATTTTTGACAAAATCAATTTTGTTTTTTGATGTAACTAAAATAATCGTAGATACATAAAGTTTTGACCGAATGTTTGTGTTAGCAATTTTTATATCATCAAAATTTCTTAAGCTATTTATAGGCATAAAAAGTTTTTATTTTTATTATTTAAAATTATTGACAATCAAAATTTTTTTATACGATTTCCTCAAAATATTTCATATTTCCTAAATTTGGAAGGAATTAGATTTTTTAACAAAGAATAACAATTTTAGTTTATTTAGTTGTAATTTAAAAATATTGTTCTTGAGTTCCTTGAAACTTTCAAAATAAATTATTATATTTTATACGCATAATGACATTTTCAAATGCAATAAGGAAAAATTAATTCAACCTTTTTTCTAATTGAAAATTAAATTACTTTAATAGCAATAATATCATAAAATATACTTAGTAATATAGGCTAACGGACCAGCTCAGAATCATTTTTTGCATTATATAATGATTTATCACTGAATTCAAATTTAACACATTCATTACAGCGCAGAGGAGTCTTTTCAATATTTTCTAGAATACGGCATAATAATTACCGGCCCAATAAGTATACAACTTTTAGCCCATACCAAAAAAATAACCGCTCGCTAAGTCGCGCAACTATAGTTGATAGTGAATATTGTATTACTATTTTACAAATTAAATTAAATAAACTATATCCGCTTTTTTTAACATGATAACTAATTACTTCTCAATTATACATAACATTTACTCAAATCAACATATTACCTTAAAGGCTTAATATAATTTACGCTGAAAATGAAAAATATTAATAACAATTTTCAAATAAAATAATCAGCAAACACCATTATTTCACTAAATTTAGTATAATTACTTGAAACTATAATAATATCATTTAAATTTTGAACTCATTAACCTAATACAAATAAGGAGTTTTAAAATAGAAGCTAGGTATAGCATAATCTTCTTCTTTATAATATATTATTTTACATTTCAATCAAATGCAATTGATAATAGTCGAATAACATAAATACATAATATGTGCAATTAAAAAGTAATTCTCGATTCATGATTATGTTTATGCCGTATCGCGGCTCATAAATCATAATGGTTCGAAGGCCGGTCCAGCGCCAGATAGGCAAAGGATCAGCTCAATAAGTTTTAGGATATCTAACATTTGACAGTTACTACTAAAACTATATCTGTATGGTTTAATAATTCGATTCAATTATATTTTTTACTAATTTCTCATTATCATATAAAATAAAATTATAGCCATTCATAACCTCGGTATTACCCCATATTCACGGTAGCTCATTGGCTCAATCCAGGCCTAAGCTGGTCCATGTGGATCCAGCAGCCGGCCCAAAGCTATACTTTAAAATCTAAGGTTGGGCAAATACATGTCCCTGTTACAGTGATCCACTCGACACCTACTGTACAGTGATACCCACTTGTCCACTTATTTTTTTTTTTTAGTTCTTTCTAAAAATTACTATAAAAAATACTCAACATTTAATACAAGCTTCCTCTTAAGTTGTTCATATACCAAAAAGAAAATTCATAGTCACAATATTTTTTTATCATCGTTTGAAATTAGAATTGTGACAAAGTTTGTCAAAATCGAAATAATTTGAAAATTATTTTTTAGTTTAGAATTCATAAACCTTAGACTTAAACATAAATAAGTATATGTAGTATAAATGACGCGAACGTCGTTGAGTTCGGTCGTTAATTGTTGTTATCCAGTTATAATTAGTGTTGTATAAGAAGTGAGGATAAAACACAGACACTTAATGCAAAATTGAATATACAATGGATATTCAATTTTATTACAATGAAATACTTATAAAAGTTAGGTACACGTAATGGTCAGTGATCGTCTCGGACCTGGTTATTCGTAGAACGTTGGCAAGGCAAGTCACGGCCTTTGCCGCTGGTCTGTGCATACGCTTATAAAGGTCTCAGTTCCACGTCTCCCGTGTATCACCTAATCGCGCTGTCTCGAAATAGTGGTTGATAGGAACACTCCTAAGCGTAGGCGATACATTGCAGTGCTTGTATTTTGTATTTTTGACTGCTACGAACCGCGTCATAGTATATAGCACATAATATAGGGCTTTGTTTCGAAATTTTACACACGTGTCAATATATTGTATAAGTCCCTCTTTCAAAATGATGATTTCATTAATGACAATTTATGTTTGTATGAATGTATATATTTTTTAGTAGGTTTGCTGTTTCTCTTTGATATACGTTTTATATAATATAAAAATGTTATATACTACAAATAAATAGGTTTAATATAAAAACAACTACATAACTATTATACCTAACCATCATATGTTATGAATTATGATAAACTTTATACAAGGTCAACATGTACTCCTTCACTCTATTATTGTATTTTTCATTATGTCGATGTTAATAATTTCAGTAATAATAATATACAGTTCGTTATCCTCTTTCTGGTTATAAATAATCAAATATTCATTAATTAACTTTGTAATAATGTCTTATTAAATATATATATATATATATGTAATAAATTTATCATTGGTAGTCACAAAGTAATTTTTATCCGTGATGATAGTATTTCCATTTAATTATGTAGTTGCAACTTGCAAATTACATCCTTGTGTATAATACTAAATAACACATACAGTAAAGACAAATTAATAATAAAAAAAATGTGCCGTCCCCTGTAGAAACTAAAAATGTGTTACCCAGGCCATGTTGTAAAACAACAAATAATATATTATGATTAGGTATTAATTACTCTATGCTGTAAGGCAGTATTTTTTTATTTTAACACTGGTGTTGCAGGTTTGAATGTTACTGACGTTACTGTTTCATACAATAGAATAAAATATTGTTTGATATTGAAAAAATAATTATATTATCAGGTAATAAGTACCTACTGATTTTTGGCAAATAGAAATGTTCATTCAAAGTGTACTGTGACTAATAATAATTAACAATGTAAAGCGATAGAAAAAAGTTTGGAAACCTCTCCTCTAAGGTATGTTCAAAACGTTTTACACAACATGTATTGATATCAATACACTTTAGTTTACACTATCACTTACCCGTTTATTATCGAGCAATTACATTTTTTTTTTATCTATTGTGTACTCATTTGTAGTTACAATTCTTAACTTCGTTGTATATAAAAAAATAATAATTAATTACATCTGTCATTTACTAATGTTGTTTACGTTTTGAACCAAATAAATATATATATAATTGATATAAATTGAAGTATAAATTATATGTAATATGTATTTATGGAAATATATATAACGGGCAAAAGTAAGAAAAGAAAAAGTTTAATGTTAATCACACGAAAGCTTCTTTTTTTTTATTTTTATTACCTACTTAAATGTGGTTTTTCGTAAAAAAAAAGTTTAAAAACCTGAATACCAAACTTAGACACATACCATAAATAAATTGTAAAATAAATGCAATCGATCGTATTTCCAACTGGACAATTATTTGTTATTTGTTTGAGTAATCTGATAATCGCTGAAAATAAAAAAATACGTTATCGTTTTCATATAAGTATAGAACGATTGACATTTCATACGGATAAAAAATATTAAAGTAAATACAATGAAAACAATATTTCTCAATATAATATTTTGAATTTCCTAATTTACACTAAAAATTCGTACAATGTGCCAATGTGTTAATATATTTATTAAAAACTAATACTATGATTAAAAATACAAAATAAAAGTTTCATCTTTAAAGTATCTATTGCATGGAACGAATAATTAACTTTGTAGTTTGTATGCATTATCCTAGTGCATCCAAAAAATAATTCACTTTAATGTTTTAATAATTTAGTTGGATTATAGAATCTACAACCAAGGTTGGGTTAAAACCTGTGGTTATTTTAAGATACATCTTAAATTAAGACGGTGGTAAATGACAGAAGTGTATTGAAATTAAAGTTGTATTTTTTTTAATAATCAGTCAGCACATTATTCTTATTACAACCCTCCTCCCTAAAAATTGTATAGTACCAGTCCCGGAATGAATTAAATCTTAATTAATCGTCTTTTAAATTAAATTCCGTCGGTTAGTGTTAATATTTTTGCAATTAATCACAATTTTAAAACGAAATAAGTTGGTAATTATAGGTATTTATAATTTTTCAATAAATGGTATTAGTACCTGTATTAATTGAATAAAACATAATTTAGGTACTATAAAAGTATTTTTAAATAATTTAAGATGTAAATAATATATATATTGTGATGTGATGCTTAGGAAATATTTGTCAATATTCAATTAACTGTCATTTGTTTTTCATATTAGTAAACAATGAATAACTTTAAGAATTATATATTTTTGTATTTCAGGTAACCATTTATTGGTAATTGTGAACCCAAAAAGTGGTGTTGGAAAATCACGTGAAATATTTCAACGTAAAATAGTACCTATTTTAAATATGGCTGATGTTGACTACAATTTGCATATTACATGCATGCAAAATGATGCTAGGTAAATAGATTTGAAGTATTTATAGACAACTATATTTATCCGGAACTTGACATAAATCTATATGTTTATTTGTCCTCCATTCAATTAAAATTAATCCAGGATTTCCTCCTTTGACATCCATTGTTTTGCATTTTTTGTCGTTTATCCTCACTGTATTAGCCCTAAATTAAAATCACTTTACTCATTGCATTAAATAACATTTATCAGATGATTTTGCTCAAATAATAATAGTTAGATAAATACATCTCTAAATTTACAACTGTATTTGTTATGAACATTTTATGTAAGGCCTTAAATTAGTGGACAAATCAATAATAATGTTTAATTTTACTATACAATAAGTATACTTACCATGGTACTATATAACATTTTTTTGCATTTTTTTACTATGTTTGCGTGTATATATTATACGCAATGCTAAATTGTTATTATACAAACCTATTTTGAAATGATAAATGAAGGTTATCACTATTGTAATCACATTTATTTGCCGGCTATTTACATTTGTTCAAAAAATCATCAAGTTATATAGCACTAATTATCTAATTAGTCCTAATACAATCCTTTCGTATTGGTTAAAAATTCGGAATCCTATTCAAAAAACTAATTTATGCACTATACGCTTGAACAGAATACCCAAGGACGTAGTATTTGTTTACATGTTACATTCTTACCTTTTTTTTAATTTTTGTTTAACATGTGTTTTGAAGCGATGAATGTATTGGTTTTATAATTATGTGGTTTTTTTGTATGTGTACTAGATTCACATTTGAAGAAATTCTTCGATTTTATATTTTGAGGGTGGTTTCTAGTACCAAATTGGTACTTTTGAGAGGTAAAAATTGAAAATCAAAGTATTTTTAAGTATAATAGTAAAAGACAAAAAAAAAAAATGAAAAAAAAACGGAATTCTTATACAAATCTGGTTTTTGGCAAAATTGATTTTTTTTTTTTGGTGTTAGTAGATAATGCTTCAAACCAAATGTTAATATTATAATTTTCTGTACATGATAAAATTTCTAAAATATTTTGACTCTTTGAACTAATTACATAAACATTTTAAAATTCCTTCTTATTTTTTAGAAATAAAAAAATTTCTTTGTATTTTTTCTATAAATATCGATTAAAAAAATATTTTTGATTAGTCAAAAAACTTGAAAATTAAAACAAAGGTCCACAATATTTTTATAAACGTTTAAAATGAAAATTTTGAAAAAATTCGTCATAATCATGAAAATTTGCAATTTATTTTGTAGTTAGAAATTCATATCTTTTTACATCTTATTTTTCTACGTATAACACAAAAAAAAGTTTACAATTTTTATGAGCGTTTGGATTTTAACTTTTTACGATATTGAATAATTATACTTGTAATTAATTTAATTTTTAATTTACCTGTACATAAAATATTTCTCCTCTAATCAGTTTTTGATATTTTGTTGTAATTCAAAAACGAATAACCGTAAAATGAAATTTCTACCAAATGTTTATTTTAGCATTTACTGTTTATGCTTAATTTTCAAATATTAATAAAATGATTGATGAAAAAGGTCGAAGGTTTTTCAATTAAAAATGTAACCTAGTTGGTACTTTTCAAAGGAAGCAATTTCTTAACCACAATGATAATAAATACTATTGTCTATCAATTAACATATTTTAGGAATATAACTGGGGCTTAGAAAATCGATATATATATTAAAACAATCAAAATATGCATTGAAAAATAAATACATATTAATGTAATATTGCTATATATATAATATGCTATAAGATATATAAAATAAAATATTTTACTTTAATTGTTTTCATACTCTTACTTATAAGTTATAAAATTCTATATTATTTCATACTGTAATTTATTGTAAACAATGTATATTACGATATTTTCATGATTATATCACGTAATTTCTTATGCGTACTCGGATTCCAAATTTATTTCTAAGTACTTGTCATCGGCCGCTGTTTGTTTTTTGTTGGAGCAGTACTTTAAACCATCAATAGTTTTGAATGATGTGGATGTCGGAAAATTATATAAAATACTTTTTTTCAAATTACCTTCAATATTTAGAGACCAAATTTTTTAATTTTTATTTTTAATTGTTGGCAACTATTAGTATTATTACAAGGCGTTACATTTTTAAATTTATAAGTAAAATGTTATGTACTTATAAGAATGTAAGATAAGATATTCCTATTGATAATTCCGATTTTTTAGCCACAATTATGTATACATGTGTTCTCCTCCGACCTCCGTTGTCTTATATTATACAGGTTACAATCGCACATTTATAAAGTATATAGTAATATGACGTTTTTATACGTAATAAATCTCTGCATTATCGGTTTTTTAAAAATGTATTGTGTGCGCGAGTTTTACCAAAATATCGGATAAACACGTCCATTCACGATGTGCGGAATAAACACGTTTTTATTTTCTATATGTCCTTGGGTATAATATTTTCTCTTTGCAATTTCGGAATTTAAATTTACACGATAGTGGATAACGACGGTATATGTATAATGAATATATATACAACTTTTATCTTTATGAGTTGCTTTCAGTGGATTACGTGTATCTAAAATCTATATAGATAAAAAAGCAATTCAAGAGATTGTTTTATTTTCTAATTATTAATTCGTAAATGTATAAGACGTAGCACACGAATCAGACTTTAAAAAAAATGTAAATATATAGTTTTGTGATTTGATATAGAACTCACAAGCTACAACTGTTGTCGCGACATGTTTTAAGTTGCGGCCCCACTAGGAGCGATTCTGCGATCTGCGTTTTTATCATCTGCCGGACGTGCGTGTTAGGGCCTCGTCTCAACATAGGATCGAGGAGTTACTCAACGTTGACATCGTTATGTTGATGGCCGTGTAGGAAGAAGAGTGCTTTATATTTATCGTTTTAAACCAATTTTTTAATAATTAAAATAATTTGTAAAAATATATAGTAGTTGTTAGAATTGTCAAATAGAAACTAGTTCCATAATAACATATTACTATAACAAACGATAAAAAAATCGTTTACTATAAAAAACTATTATAATACGTAAATTAATAAACAAATGACTCGGTTTAATCTTCAAATGTTGCATATAAATATATTTTAAGCGTATACGCTTAAAAAATGTAGCGACAGTGGTATAGAAACAATAAAAAAATGGACAAGTAGGTAACTACACAACGTTGTTAAATCAATGTATTTAAATTCAACGGTCCGCTCAGAATCTTAAATATTTTAGGAATTTAGGATATACCTACCTTATTAAAAAATTGTATACATTATTTAATGAAATACTAAAACTAGAAAAGATAATAGGATCCATTTACCGTGATCGTGACCTCTAGTCAATGTTGAATGAATTACGATTCATAATAATTAAAATAATTTTGACTTAATTCATACCTATGTTTACATATAATTTAACAAATCGAGCCCTATTCAGTTACACGTATCATATTTTTGCCACTTGAAAAACGGCTTTCTAAATTTAAAATTTTAGAATCTCTGCACATTTCATCTCTGGTTGTGCAAATGGTCTGTTTTATACTTAGATCTCGCACCGTACACTATATACGGCGAATTTCGAATCAAATATTTTTGAATTTTGTCAAGTATACGACACTGTAGTGATGATGTCACAATAATTTAATCTTCATATTATATGGTAGATATATCGTGATGCGATATTATACTTTAATAATCGGCGTATATTATTAGGAACTTGATGAGAACGAGTAACATCTATAAATGGGGCCGTGGTGTGGTGGTACTTGGCGGTGATGGACTCATGTTTGAAGTGATTAACGGCCTCATGGAACGGTCAGACTGGCAAAGAGCCTTTGAGTACCTGACCCTGGCCGTCATACCCGGTGGTTCTGGAAACGGAATGGCCAAGTCGATAAGTTTCGAAACCAAGTGAGCCCGAATTTTATTTTACTTAAATTGCATCATATTGAATGCAACCAGTTAAACGTTTATAGTGAACCCTACAATCCGGATCCCATACTCATATCGGCGTTAAACATCGTCGGTGGTAACAGGTGTCCAATGGATCTAGTTAGAGTTGAGACTCTTACACAAGTCGTATACTCTTTTCTGTCGATCGGTTGGGGTTTTATTGCTGACATTGATATAGAGAGCGAGAGACTTAGGATGTTAGGTAGTCCCAGGTTTACTATATGGAGTATTGCCAGACTTATTGGTAAGGCCCGCTGATCGTACGCGCTGTATAGCGTGTTTGTCGGTAATCGCCGTACGTAAATGTGTTGTTTTTGTATTCATATATAGGTCTGAGGAGTTATCCTGCCCGGTTGTCGTATTCCAAGATTAACGATCTGGAAACCGAGACTAGAATGAACAATTACGCTAGAAGCACAACGTTCGGTGATTTCCAAGAAGTTACTGACGACGAACAGGTGTCGATCGAATTTGGAATGGACCCGGTAATTATATATAGTAGTGATTACTCGCTCCTCTGTACTGTTTCTGGTTTTAGGTAAAGTATTTTTATTTTTTCGCGTAGTTGGAGGAACATAATCGTGAACGGGTCGAGAGTTTTTCGTCGATGATATCCAATCGCACGGCGTACATGTCTGTTAACGAAGCTCCAAGCTTCTCGTCTATACCAGATGTGATTGAGGAATCCGAAGTTTGGATGCGCGGACCTCTATCTAAACTACCTCCGCTTTCTGATCCGGTTCCATCAGACTGGGTAGTTGTCGAAGGTAACAGCTGTGTTATTATTATAATTAAACGATTTTGTTCTCGCTGTGTATTGCATATGTACTTGCGTTTTTCTAGCTCGTTTCTTATTTTAAAATCTGATTTTTACTAATTATCCCTGTGTATCCATATAACAATATTATGTGAACTGATTTTACTCTTGTGATTTCGCCTCTCTTATAAGTATTCGTTCAAATATAAATGTGTAAATAAATAGAAAAAAAAATCAAATAAAAATAATAAAGAGTTAAAAAAAAAATAATCTATATTACAACAGTTTGCTTAAACCCTATGGTCGGATAGCATAATATACAAACATTTATAGCTTATACTTATGCTTATTTCGTAGACGAGTTTGTGATGATACATGCTTCATATCTATCTCATATTAGTGAAGACGTAATAATAGCACCCAGATCGAAATTGAACGACGGTGTGATCTGGCTGTTGGTTATTAAAAATGGCATATCTAGAACGACTTTTCTACAAGTAAGTGAATCATTATTAAACACTATATGTGAAAATATTTTTAATAACAACCCGTATTTAACGGCTATACGTAACGTCTGTATTTACACTGCAATGGCGCCCTATTAAAAAAAAGTTTCGCTCTAATCATCTTAAAAACAAAGAACTTTACTCACGTAAACGAGTATATATAAATATAATATAACATAAGACAATTCATTAATGGCGAACACTCGTCACTCAGCTAAGTCAATTGCTATGTTTTTCTAAAAACTGGTTTATTTAGTTTGCAATGTTTGTGAAACATTACACTTAAAAAATATCTAATTTTTCATATTTAATGACACCGTGTTTATAATTTTTACAGAATATTTTCATAAAACTATAAGAGTGTTAATTTATAACATTTATTGGATATTGCATTTAATGTTTTAGTAATAGGAGTTCAATGAAAAAAAGACGATGTAAAATCGACATTACCTATACAAAAAATCATATAAAATATTGAGTCATTAGTTGTACTACTTATAAATTACAAAAATTTACATAGATAACACATATATTATACAAGTGTTCACTGATCATAGAGGTCTATTATATAAATTATTCAATATTAATTATATAAATTATTTATCTTGTTTATCGTTTGTACAATTATTGCAGTGTCGCTCAAAAACCGCTGTAGGGCCAATACCGCTTTCATCTATATTTAATAGTACTGACGTCATGTTTCGAGACTCGTGTGCTCCTTATTCCTTATATTGAATTCAGTGGCGGTCTTGCCTATTGTGTGTACGGTTTAGGCCAAATCTAAACGAGCAGCGATCAATTTTAGTCTTTACAGTGCTTTAATATGGTTAAAATTAAATAGGCTTATAATAGGTCTAACACTCTTTCATCTCTACCCGTAGAAAATAGTCGTGTTTATGGTTTCTAATGTAAAATGGGTGAACCATACACATGTGCTTAATATGTATTAATACAGAAAAAGTTTTCATAAAAACAGAAATTTAAACATTTATATTCAGACATACCTATTGTTCTATGAACATATTGACATACCTAATTATAGATATTAATAGTTACCAGTATCGTAGCGTTAGTTTCAATACAGTGTATGCGTTAATACCTACTATAGTACGGCCAGCGAAACTAGGCGGGCGACCGTTGCGCGCCGAGTGGCAAATTTCCGGTAGGGCTTCCACTTTTTCCCGCGTAAAATAATTTTAAAACCGCACATGTATTACATATTTATATATTATTTACGTACATTTGTATACTATAAAATTAATAAAACTTATGACTATTATTATAATATTTACAGTAAAATTATTTTTCCTAATTAAATAAAACTTGAAACTATTATAATAATAGGTATTTACAAAAACAATTATTTTTCTTCATTGGAACAATTTTAATCCTCATAATCGTCATTTTCGTCTTCGCTTGAGCTGCTATCGTCAGGATTAATGGTCAATATTATTGGTTCTAATATATCATCCCTTAGTCCCGCCTTAACGAAGTCCTCCTCTTGAATTTTGACACAATGTTCTCCACATTTGGCCCAATCATCCGGAGTTATTGCATCAATCTCTTTGTGCACAAGAGCTTCGACATCCGCAATTTTAAAAGTGGAATTTTTTTCGGCCATTCTACCTTTAACTTGTGCCCAGATCAATTCGATTGGATTGTACTGACAGTAGTAAGGTGGAAGCCTTACCACTTCATGACCCATTTGGAATGTTAATTCATCGAGCTTATAACTTTTTCCACACGGGGCATCGCAAGTTTTACCTTTGTCTATAACTCATCAAGAGTTTCTACGGGAGAAAAATCTATATTTTTTCTCGTAGCCACTGTTGAACATCACTCTTCCTGGAATTGGACTTGGGATAGTTCTCGACCAATGAAGAATGATACGACGCGTTGTCCATGACAATAATACTCGGCTCCTCTAAGTTAACAAGCATTTGCGAAAACCAATTTTCAAAAATTGTAGCATTCATTTTAGTATGATAGTCTTTATTATTTGAATTGCATCGAAAAATAAGTTTTGATTCTTTAATGAAACCGAAGGAAGGAGATCCGGTGTGACAAATGATGAGGAGACTACCTTTTCCTGCAGGCACTTTCAAACCCTCCGTATTTTGACTATTTTGCTAAATACGTCCACGTGAATGATTTTGGTTAACCCAGGTTTCATCTAAGTATACTACCGGCCGAGTATCACCGTTCCTCCGAAACTCGTTCATTTTCCGAAGAAATTTAACGCGCGCAGCTACTATATCCGACCGTTCCATCAAAAATTTGCGTCCGTCATTGCATTTCATGTATTTAAAATTAAGTTGTTTTAAAATTATTTTAACTGACGATTTTGATCCCTGATAATTAACTTTTTCATGCAATTCCGCTAATATTTTAGCACTGGTGGGAAATTGGCCTTGGTCATAAAAACTATGAATAACTCTTCTGACCACCTCATTGTCAAAATCATTGAGTTCAGTGACAAATTTATCGCGACGATAATTTTTTCTTCGAGATCGAAATTTAAGGTCATCAGAACATCCGATACCTGACGCTTCTTCTTGATTCTCAGTCGTTTTATACTCATTGCATATCCTCTGTACAGTTCTTAGACTTACCGCACAAGCCTCGGCTGTCTTCTCCAGAGATTGTCGAAAAAAAATTGCCAATTTCGCCTTCTCTTTACACGTGGCCAAGGTTTTAAAAAATGTATATACGTTATATATTGTTCTTTTCGTTTGGGAATGGATATCAGGCCGAATCGACATTTCGAAAAAAAAATTGTCACAAACGAATAAGAAAAAAAAACAAAAAAATATTAATGTATAATGAATAAACGGTCACACAAAAAATTCACACTCAATTCAAACGATAGAAACACATACACGAAGGACAGAGGATCAATGACTAACATACAGTCTTACAAACACAGACTACATACAATGAAACTTCCATGTATGTATACGCAAGACGTAATGCCAATAGAATGTGATCGCTGGCCCTATTGATGGGCAGTTAACATTTGAATAGAAACCAAATCCCGCGCTCCACAGACACGCACCCGCAACAACTGGTGGTACGCATATTTACTTTTATATAGTAAAGGCTCTCAACATTTTTCATAAAGCAGCTAAAACACAGCTGCACCGTAGACGGTGTAAACTATAGAGTACTTTATATAAGAACAGTTGTACCAGCAGTCCATTTAATTAAAAACACTTTTGGAACCCCTGGTTTACATGAAAACAACCATAGTTTCGCTGGTCGTACTATAGTACATATACCCATGGTAAGTTGTTTTCTCTACACTACCAATATTTCTTAAAATTTGAATAAATAAAAAAAATTATAAGTAGACGAATTGTGTTAATACAATAAATAAAGAGAACAAATTTATAAGGCAACAATTTATTATGTTTTAATTAAATTATAATACAAATATAAGAAATCAACATTTTAAAAACAACTTTTTTTCACTTAAAAACTAAATCAATCCTCCTGTTTTTAGAGAAGAAGTTTTCTATTACTTCATTGTGAAAAGTCTGTTTATTTTTCAACTCTTATCAATAACTTTTTTTCAATTGACAACATTGCTAAATTTGAAAGACGATTCTGACCCTGAAAATTTCTTGTTGCGTTCTTAATCCTTTTAAGGGCCGAAAAAGATCTATCCGCAGATGCGCTAGTGGCAGGAATAATTAAAAACAATGAAACTAATTTGGTAGTTTGAGGCAAGTTTTCGTCTATATTTGTTGCTCTTAAATAAATCAAAAGACCACGAATGCTAGGTTTTTTAAATTCTTCTGTTGAGTAAGATTATCGAAAGTTCACATCTTAATTTAGGCATTTTGCTATATACCTGGCGATACATAAGATACATAACTTTCATAATTACTAATAAATCAGCAATGACCTCGTGGATAAGGGGGAACTATGTACGTTTCAACACAAACCACTTTATAAATAATTACTGAACCGTAGACGCGTTGGGAAAAGACAAAGCTAGACAGACTATAAAATTATTTAGGAAATTAACATAAGAAATTCTGAGAATAGGACCAGAGAAATCGTGCACCTAAGACGGGCAAGTAATAAATTTAATAGTAGAAAACACGCTCAAGAATACGCTAGGGCGTGACCAACCAGCAGCAAGCCAATAATACTCGAATCACGATTATCAGGTTGATAATAAAAGGCGGCCTTAAACGACCAGCGATTCCGAGAAATTATCTAAATAAATAGAATATTTAAATTAAATAATTTAATATCATATTGGGCAAGTGATTTATGATATTAAATTATATTTCGATAATAAATGGACTAACCGCATCCGGTGAGTTATCGCCACTCGAGGAATAGCGTGGGTGGATGGCATTTCCTGGAACTAGCACAATCATACACGATAAAACGAATGAGGTCAACGCTATCTTGCTAGGACCACGTAGGTACCGATAGGAATAGCCAATATATAAGGGAGCCCGAATCGGCATCAATTCAGACGTGACATTCCCGGGCTACAACGAGCACCTTCACGTCGGTCTAAATACTGAATTATTTTTAATAAAACAACTCATTACAATATACAACAGTTTTTAATTGATTTAATACCACGACTATAAGCTCCTACGTCCATCTCAAAGGTCGTCTTCTGACTGGTACACAACAATATCAAAGTGTTTACCATAAAGTTGTTTTAAAAAGGTAAATGATTTGGTTGGGAAATCGTTTGCATACAAATTAAATTTTTTAAAGTCTAATAAAGCAAAAAAAATTAAGTCATCTAAATTTGAAAATCGTTGTTTTGTTTTACTAACTATGACATCAATAATTTCGAAAAAAAGACGTCTATAATTGGCTTTTTTGTCACCAGAAACTGATTCTATTTTTTGCTTTTTTGAACGATAATATTAAGATTGTATTTCATTGTTCATATTCTCAAGTTGTGACCAAATATCATCAAAATTTGACCTTGCATTACTTAAATAAATGATAAATTCTTCAATTTTTTTTTTACAAAAAGCAATTTCAAAGATTTTTTTTTGTAATATTTCAAAAATAATTGTTAATTGGGGTAAAATTATGGAAAATATTTTAAGGAAGAAATTAAAATCAAAATCTTGAAGAATTTCGACAAATCCTCTAGCGGAAGATAAAGTTTCAGAATCCCAATTTTGGGCATTTTCAACGATGGATTTCATAAGATTTTTAACATCCTTTTTGTGTTCAATCATCATTTCAATAAGGCGATTATTATAATTCCATCTAGTTGGAGCTACAGATGGAAAACGTTTTTTAACTTCATTATCAAGCGCATGTACTCGTTTTGTTGACTTTGAAAAAAAAGACTATAATCCAAATAGGGTTAAAAAAAAGATTTTAAATTCTTTAATATATTCCACAGATTGTTTTAATACAAAATTAAGGTTATGCGCATAGCAATGTACAAAAATGGCATTTTCATATTTCGAGCGTACTAATGTAAACCGTGATGTTCCCCAGCCATATCAGCTGCCCCATCGTAAGTTTGGACCATTAATTTTTCTCCACACTCATAATTTAAAATAAAATTAAATACATGTTCGGATAATGCTTTAGTGGATCGATCTTCACTAACATCAGGAAAGCCTAAAAATCGTTCAACCACTTCTTTATCATTAATATATCGTAAAACTGTTGATAATTGTGATTTTGAAACAACATCGGTTGTCTTGTCTATAATTATAGCAACAAAAGGAGTATCACGTATTTCGTCTTTAATTTTTTTAAAAAGAACGTTTGAAATTGATTGAATCAGGTAATTTTGAATATTTCCAGATAACCCAGTAAAAATAGTAGAAGTAGCAAGATGAGTTTTCAATGACTCATCGCGTTGGTTCACTAAATAAATAAGTTCAACATAATTACCTCTATTAACAGATGAATCTTGCTCATCATGTCTCCTAAACGCCAATTCTCGTTGAGCCAAAAAACATGTTGAATCTATCATACTGCTTAATACATATCTGTTATTTTTAACTGTCATGTTATGTTTTTCAATATTTTGTCTAAAAGCTTCACTTAAACAAGTTTCTATTCTTGTTTTACCAAATTTAGTTAAACTTATTATATAAACATTGTATATGACTTTTATTTGCTTCGTGACGAATTTTTAAATGATGAAAATTATTGAGATCATTGAAACCGTGTTTAGTCCAAACATTTTCTTCGCGTGAAAAAATAACACAAGGCCAACAATAAAGTTTGTTGGTTTTTTTACAACCTGACAACCACTTAATAGTGCTGTAATATTCATATTTAAATGTTCGTACATAAGTTTTAGATTTTGTTATTAAATCAAGCAGTTTTGGAGTGGGCCTTCCTTCTTCAATTATATTTTTCTTATTATTAAAACTCAGAGATCCAAAAGGTTTTAATAATAATTTTTTAATAACACATTTACACTCTGTACCTATTATTGGTTAAGTACCTACCTAACTTATACGCTATAAAATATAACTTATAACCATACAATAATATAATTAATTAAACATATGATATACTTTAAATTATTTATCAGTTAATAGTAATTCCACAAAATATTAAAACGTACAATTCACGAATGAAATTTAAATACTCTACGGCACTATGCCTAAAACACACTATAACGGCGACAGGCGAACACGATACACGACGCGTAAGTTCGTTTCACACTTATACGGTTCGATTCGGTTCGGTGCGTATTCGATTCGTTTTCGGTAGCCGCTGGAAAAGTGTGAAACGGTGATACGGTGTGTGTTCGGTACCTAATAGATAACTGATAGAACCGAAAGTCCCCTCGACACGAATCGGTTTCGTTCGGTTTCCATTCAGGTGCAGAGTTCACAAAAGCAATTGGTCGTTTACACACATACGGTTTAGTTTCGGTTCGGTCACGTTTTCGGCAAGGGAAAATATTATTTGAAAATTTGTCTTCGTGCTCCCTTAATTTCGGAAAAGGTGTATAAAATACACCAAATTCCATCCGTTTGGTGAGGATAGGGTGTACCCAGTGAAGTCCATTATTCCTCTTTCGTTTTTTGATTCTTCTATAGAGAAATAACATGGCAGCAATTTGTCTTTTCTCCATAGTGAGGAAAAGTGAGTAAAAAATTCAGTACTGCGTATTCGATGATTCGGTCGTGAAATCAAACCTTATACTAACCGAGTGTGTGTGAAGAGTTTTCATTCGTTTTAGGCGCTATCGAAAACGAATCGAATACGCACCGAACTGAATCGAACCGTATAAGTGTGAAACGAACACAATTACCCACTGCCGAGCCGTGAACGTATGCAATACCGATTCAGCATACACGGCGAGTTTTTGACTTTACATTAAAGCGTATATTTTGTGGATAATAATATTGTTTATCGATAACAAATCACAGGGAAAACCTACCATATAGCGTATGCAAACGCTACTGTGCATACTACACGCGTGTATATTACGCGATAATATTTAATTTAGGTATAAGTGATAAACCCAATATTCGTAGATAATAAACTTTCGTTAGGCCAGAAGCAAATCCTAAAAAATATTTTTTTTAAATATTTTTAAAAACCTTTTTTCAAAACAGATTATTTTATTTATTGATATTACATTACATTAGTATAAGAAAAATTATTTTTTTGATGAATTTATAAGTGTATGCTGTGCATACACAGCATACACCCACCATACGCCACTATTAGTTACAGTACACTACAGATCTGCATTCTGTGTTTTTTCTTATACAAAAATTAAATAAATATACGATTGTATGATATTGATAATATAATATATATTCACATATTACAGTATCATACAATCGTATTGTATTAGCGTAATTATGCCAGTAGCTAGTGACGCAGATGTTCAAATGTTTAAGCCTATCGGAAACTAGAATTTTCCCTCCGTATTTACATGTATTTTTTTGGAAACGTGGCTCCTTTTTGTCGTTTGACGATTCACACAATATAGAATATTGTTAATATATCAAAACATAGAGGTAATTAATGCAAAGGTGAAAGGATTACATTATATATTAATAAACATTTTAGAAATCAGTCTTAAATTTGTTTTTTTGAAAGTCTAATATAATTTTTACCATACAGACATTCAGCATACCTACATATTTTGTATTCATAGTTAATAATCACTATGTAGAGAAGATAAAACTCTATAGTTACCTCTTCTGTACATAGTGTTAATAATTAATAGCATATCTAATGGAAATTTTTATGTTCGGTGTAAATAGGGTTTGCACCATCAATGATAATAAAGTATCGCACGATGGTCCCCAAACTTTCCACGACACGACCCATTTTGTAAAATATATACACTTTTGGGATGAATTTAAATCTGGCAGCGTCATAGTGACATGTCACTGTTACACTTATAAGTTGTAATTGCCGCGGATAATGATCAAATATACCACTAAATTCGAACATTGTTGTACATTATACAGTATAGTAAAACGAAAAATACTGTATCATATACTCGTATTTATACACACAATATATGTTTATACATATATATTTATAGCAATCCTATATTTCTTATATTAAATATTTTATATTATAAAAAGATATATAATTGTTTCAAATCTGAACGCTACCCACCAAAAATCGAAAACACTAAAAGTTTGCTTAGTGGTGGAACTGGGGTGACGGCGTTTTTTTAAGTATACGCGATTGCCGTCGAAGGATGATCGAACAAATTTTAAAAACTGTCATAAAAACTCATACAAATTACGTGCTAATTATTGGCGAAGAAAATATTCAACAATTCTAAATGGGCGGGGCCGGAGAGATGTACGTGACTATATGCGATAAATGTATCATAATAAACCTGACAATTATTGTAAATGAAATGTACCTTGTTAAGCGATCATTAATTACATTTTGTTTAAACTAATGGATCATCGAAATCGTGCGTTAATTTTTTTTATGGATTGCAGTTTTTGTTGGGCCTGTCGTCCGGAAACCACTTGGCTGTACCCAACGTCGAGATGATCCCCGTGCGAGCGTTCCGGCTTGAACCGCTATCGCAAGGCAGCCACCTGGTTGTCGACGGCGAACTGATGAAGCACAGTCCGGTACAAGCGGAAATCATGCCCGGTATCACCAACGTATATGCCCGTCAAAAGTTCTCCTGATGTCTCGTCCCGGGCGGGTGCGATCGGACACAACATAAGAGTGATGAATTGAATACATTATTTACGATAATGTAGTTTATATTGTTTATTATTATTTTTTTATTTTTTAAATCCAGAGAAAGTTTGTTGATATTGTTACCTCGTTTGTATAATATTGTTTAAGTTTACGCCGTGTTGTTGTTTCGTCTCTTATCACTTGATAGGCGTATTTTATATTTAATTATTTATTTTTAATTATTCGTTCTATCCGCCACCAGCGACATTACAATAATATAATATTATGTTTTTTCTCTTTATGATATCCTTATGTTATGGGACCATTTATTTATTAAGTCAATAGGTTGTTAAATGTTACATTATAGTTATTAAGGTCAAAAAAAAAAATCATAATTAACATTTATCGTCTTGGTAAATGAATAAATTTATGTTTTTCCTTTGCTCAATCTTCATTGCACTTAATGGTGCTAGGTGAGGAAGCTCCGCACTGAATATTTAAAGTATAAACATGTTAATACATAAACTAATTTTATTTTTATATTGTAATAACTAATGTGTTGTATGGATATTAGATGTTATGAACAAACACAGTTTAGAATATAGAGACATTTTTTCTCACAGAAATATGTTAATGCGATGGCTTGTTCATCCATCCTTGATTGTATCTAATCAAGAATGATAGAATTATTCATTCTTACTCTACAATTAAAAGTCAATTACATAATAATATGTCTATCATTGTGATTATACTTTTTGTGTTACTGAAGTTAAAAAATAATAATAAAGTTACCATGAATTTAATTTGTTGTTGTTTACAAAAATTGCAGTTAAAGACAAATTAGTAATTAATAAATGTCATTTCCATATTATCTAATAATTCTTCAATATAAACATCATTTCTAAAAATTAGATCAAGATGAAATGTTTGACTTTGATATACCCATATATTGGTAAGAGTTTTGTGCATTCAAAATTTAGTTTATTTAATGTTATCTACACGTATTATATATCATCTAGATAACCATGGTTTTACTGTTAAATAGATGTGTAAAATTAAAATATTAATGTTACTTCTAGAACCTAACTACCACGGGTGGTACACCATACCGTTATATGGGCCTCATATTTAAGGCCAACATGGAATGAAAAAGCGTGTTTTTAAAAGTCAACAAACAAAAAAGAATCATTACTTAATTATGTTATGTAAATTACGATTTATAAAACTGGTAGGCTAGCTTTGCTGTACAGTAGATGTCGAATGGGTCACTATAATGCATGTTTTAAATTTGAATTCAATGATATATTATAGTATACAAAACACTATTCTAAGCAGAGACTGTCTGTCGGCCTATATCAAGTATATATCACATGATATACATGTTTTTTAATACTGCTAATAAAGTAGGAAACTTATTTTACTATTCATAGTATGATAGATTGATTTAATTTTTACCAAAAACATTGCATCTATTAATTAATTAATATTTAATTATTATTAAATAGTGTATTTCTATAATATTTTATCATTGTAATTAACGCTTGAGTCAATACCACCCTACCATATAACAATGTGAATAAATTCATTGCATAAGCAGGTAAAAGCTTAAAATTAATCTAAATAGATATTGACAATTTCATTGCATATAGTAAAATGTATAACATACATAAAAGTTTGAAGTCTCAACAATTAATTTTTTTGAATAATAACGAAATAACTAACATTGTTATTCTTCATATAATCATTCAATCTTGAATTTAAAATAACTATTAAAACCATAGTATTTCTAGATTTTTAGATTATTTGTTAAAACATTAACCATGTATGAAAACCCTTGTTTTTTAATTGTCATCCTTAACTATAAAAATTAAAAAATTGTATATATTGTTAACTTACTATTTTTGTCATAATTTGTACTTCAAATGTTTATAAAAATTTATTGGGGATTCGTGCTAAACTTTTTTTTTGATTACACCAACAAAACTGATAAGGAACCTTGTATTAAATATTTAAGTTTTTTAAAATTGCAATAAATTATTCAACAATAATAAATGAAAATAAAATTGAAGATTTCTCATGCCTATAAGTATTCTAAAAATAGTCAAAATATTTTGAAAATGTTATCTTGTGTGAAATTTCTGTTTTTGTCAAAATAAAAATAAAATATTTTTCTAAAGGTGTTTTTAAATTACTAGAATTTTTTTTATTACTGACCCACTACCAATAACACTCACTTTCCTACCAGAAAAAATGCTTGAGTAGAAAATCTTAGCATTATTACTGCCTACAAAATGTGATTACAGACAAAAATTTAGATTTACTCTGCTCAAAATATATAATATCATTGATTATTAATAGTAATCAATAATAATACATTCCTATACAAAAAATAGAAGGGTAAGATTAATATTTTAGAAAAAAATAATATTTAATAAAATATTTATTATTTAAAACCTAAAATTGTAGTGGGTGCAGACGATTTGAATACCTAACCCTCTCTGTTATCTAAGCCAATGAGTTAATTAGTGACTCAAAATGTTAATACCACTGACAGTAAATGCCTTTTAAAATTGGTTTATACCTAGGCTTCAAAATTGTAGTTGCATCACTGATTGCTTCCAACAAGCAGCTTTATCACCTATATTCTATTTTTATTAATTACACCACTGTTCCCATCCTTATTTTATAAATTTAAATTTTAAACATAATTTTATGAGAAATAATAATGAGAGAATATAACATTCTTTAGAAACATCTTGTTACTCGGTAATTTATTTACAAACTTGTCTTACACCATCCATTAATTTAAATAGTTTAAATACTATAAGAAAAGTTAGTGCACATATAAATAAACAATTGGTAAAACAATAAACTTTTTTATCTTTATTTTTTAATGTTTTTACAAATTCAAATATTTACAAGTAAAAACAGCATAAAATTAATTAATAATCATAACATATAAATTTAAACATAAAAAAAAAAAATCTCCACCATAAATTACCAGCAATACAATAAAAATGATAATCAAAAGCCACAAAAAGTTATAAATATTAAAGAATATAATATATTATGTTTTTTCTATGATTAACAGTATTTATTTATTAAATAAAATTGAATATTAAAATTATATTAATAAAATAGGAAAGAAAATTGAATTCCTTATATTTCCTAAGATATTGCCTGGTGTTACGATAAAAAAATCACTCTGTACATATTTATCTTATAAAAGATTATAAAATGTCTAGTAAAAATATTTGACTTGCTGTGGTTAATTAAAATACTACATCAGTTTATTTATCATGAGTATAACTACATAATTAAAAATTCTATCATACCAAACATTTACATAACCACATACATGGTTTACAAATATTAGACTGGATGTATTTTATTTTATAAAATGTTTAAGGCCTCTGGATGCCAGGTACCAAATAATTGTATAGTTCATCTTATATCTACTATAATATTAATTGTATTTAAATAAATAACTTATTTTATTTTTAAATCAATAAAATCCATTGCTATAAATAATTTTGAAAAAAAGATTTTAGGATTGTTTTAAATAAAATATTATCTATTATTAAAAAGGGAAAAGCTAATTAATTAAATAAAATTCATATTATCTAGCACAAATATATTATTGGAAAACAAGAATTTTCATTTAAACTAGACAAATAGAAAAACCTAAAGACAAAGGTTAACGTGTATTGTATGAAATACAGTCATTTTTAAAAATGTATACTGTGTGTTTACTAATTTAGAAAACACTTAATTTCTCAGCAAAATTAAGTTAGATTGAATTAGGAATTTTTTAACAGGCTAAATACTTATCTATAAAAATATTACAAATTATTAACCCTTTTAATACAAGCATGATCAGTTAAAATTTGAATTTTTAATTTTAAGCTAGGATAGACTCAATTGTTAAAATTATTTTGACATCAACTAATGCATTAAAATAAAAAGTGACCAAATAATAATCATTTTAAATTTCATCAAAAATATATTTTTCTTTTTTGATTTATTAAAATGTTAAAATAAAATTATATCAATTTGTTAAGGTATTCATGTAATATTCATAGGTATTTTTTTTTTACGTTCTGAAAAGAAACTTTACTTTCTGCTTATCAAAAACATCCCAATTTAATTCAATATAATATGGCGTAGAAATTGGGCATTTCTTAAATTGATGAACATGTGGTATATATAAGTTTACAAAAAAATTGAAAATTTAGGAAATGGAAAATAATGGAAATTATATCATTAGCCAGGAACTATCAATATTTCTAGTAACATATATATATATATATATATTTATTTAACTAAAAAGTGTGATTAGCCAAGCTAAACACCTACCCCCTACAGTTTCAAACTTTAATAATGTATTTATTCAAATTCTGATTTCATACATTTTTGAAAATATTTACATTTACTGTTTAGTGAATATTATTAAATGCTGGAGTTTTTTTTATACAATTTTAAGAGTGTTCTGTTGCATGTCAACATTATTAAGAACTATTTTTCTTAGTACATAATATTTAATAATTCAGATATTAGTTTCAATTTTAATTTATAAAATATATTTTTAAAAATATCTGCATAAATTGTACAGTAAAAAAAAATGTTTTAATACAAGACATACTCTTTAATTTGTATAAAAAATTTAAGCGTTTGAAAATATGATCTTCAAGTACACTAAAAAATTCCAAGTTATAAGAATAATAAATATTAAATGTATTATTAAAGGTTAGATTGAGTATACTTGGTGAATCACTCTATATAGTATTCAAATTCCTATACTCAATTCAGGTTAAAAAGGAACCCAATAGGAAGTGAATAAAAGGATAAAAACTTGTCACAGCTTTAGTTATAACATAATTTGAGAATTAACCCATAAAAATTACTTTTAATACATACTTAAAACTATTTAAAAAAATATTACTTAAATACTTTTCAAGTCTGTAAGTTTCATAAAGGACGCCATGCCCGTATTTGTTATATAAGTCTAACAAATGTACAACATACCAAATTTGCATTCAGCAAACACAATTTTGTGTTGTTACCTTAATTAATATTAAAGCAAATTATAATAGAGATCTATTTTCAAATTTAAACACGAGAATATTAACTGTGTTATTAAGTTGGTTTTCTAAACACTTTTGAATTATGAATATTTTTATATTATAATATTTTACTACTTATTCTATTATTTATACACTAACACAACATTAGTTTTGTTCAGCATAAATTTGTGAGAATGGTACATTTGAAAGACTGAGACAACAGATCGATGTAGAGTCCTCTTAATAATTAAAACTAATATAACATATTACAATACAAAATTATGAGCTTATCATATTCGTTGTTATTTTAAAAAATATTATAATGACAATTTAAAGTGTTATGAATTATTTAGACTTAAAGTAAAGTAAAAAAACTATATTAATAAATCAAAATTAAATATTTTTTTTTAATCAGATAATACTACTACTAATAAATTAAATTAATTTACTAAATATAATCTGGTCAGTTCATTTTAGCACTTAGCAACTATTTGATAGAAAAAAAAATCGATCCAAAAACTATATATATTAAATTTATAAAAATATCATGATTTTAATTTTTTTTTTTTCAAAATAATATAATTTTGGCCTCTGTATTTTTTTTTTTTAAATCGTAAAAATTGCCAAGTGACAAGATGGACTAGGTTATATTCATATGCTTTTCAAGCTTTCAGTGGACTCTTATTACACTGTTTCAAAACTTATTTTCCTAAAAAATGAATACCCAATGATTATAATTACTAATAAATACAATCAATGTATAGCTCAATAGTAGTATAAAAGTTCAAATTATAACATTAGCTAATTAGCCTGTAATTATTCACAATTCTAATAAAAAAAATTAATGATTCCATAAGACAGTATTAGCTTATAATATAAATATAAAGTTTTATTAATCTAAAAAAAAAATATTTTCAATAATTTCAGGCTTATTTGTTTAGTTTTAAAGTAGATAAATTATTTAAAAGGTCTTGAATTTCAGTGCTAACCCTTTCACCTGTATCTGATATTTGTAATCTAGTTTGAAAGGCGTTCAACAGTTCCGCTTCATCTGAACTATTCTTTTTGTCAAAATACGCAAGCAGCATTTCAATTACCTGTAGTACTGTCTGTTTAACTGATGTGCAAACATCACTTTTGCAATGAGTTAACAGACGTAACTTTGATTGTGCCAAGTGTAAAGGACTTCGGCCTTGGGCATCACAGCTACTTACATCAGTCCCTGGCCACACAAAATATATAATATAACATTCTTTATCGTTTTCAAATATACATTTATTTGTAGCTTTGTCAATTCCCACTTGGCCATTTGCCAACCGTTGGTTTTTAGGGATAGTAGACAATTCTCACACAAAATAAAATTAATACAGTAAATTACGACACCCTCATCCTCTTATGTGAGCATACTCTGGTTTAGAATCCCTTTAAGTGGTATTTCAATAAAACCTACCATCGGGTGACAAATGTCCCATTCATCAGGGGGTGGTTGACCAAATAATCATTATTTTACCTCCTTTTAAGAGTAATGTTACTACATCCATATGATGTGTACAAGCAGCCAAATGCAATGGATTATTTCCCAAAGCATCTTTTATATTTGGATTGGCACCGTACTTCAATAACAATCTAAATATCGGGTATTCAGTAATTTTTAAAAACAACACTTATTTTATACTAATGTTAGATAAAAATTTACCCCACAGCCTCTGCATATCCTTTGCTTGCAGCCAGATGTAAGGGTGTACGTTTTCTACTATCCCAACAATTTGGATTAACACCATTCTTGAGAAATTGCTCTAGTAGTTCAGTGTTATTCATGTTTGCCGCTCGACATAGTTTGTGACTGTCTGCAACCATTGAAAAGCCCAAATTATAAATTGGCTGTACTTATTATAACCACTTTACATTACCTCTGGACTGAAGAGCTTTTGACCTTACAAATCCACGACATAATTGGACACGGCATGGACCAATATTACTTTTGGTCTGAGTAGAACCATCCTTCTTCTCCATTTTCAACAACATTTCCGTGTATTCTTGAATGGGAGTCAGACACTAGATGAAAAATAAAACAAAACCAACAGTTACCAATCACAAACATATCAATGACATTGTTGTAGTGATTGGTGTGGAGGGGGGGGGGACAATACTCACAGATTGAAATCTATCCAGCGTACCCGGGAACGTAGGGTTGGCCAACTCGAACAAGCACTTGAACTTACGACTAGGAATCTCATTGAGCATGGGCTGAGTGAACACGATCGGAGGTTCGGATATAGAGTTCAGGCACAGGGACAATGGAAAATCTTGGTTCTTTATCCTCCTCACCGGCATAAGGGGCATCTCGGCGGACGACACAAGCCTTTTATTGAAGTTTGGCTGAGCACAATCGTCGTTATCCGTGCTGCTCTCCACGCCGGAATCATTGGACGTCATATCTTCGAGTTCACTGCCCAGATCACTGGTCCCAGCTCGCATCGCGGACAGCCGAAGACATATTCCTGGACTTGGATTTGACGGTCGTTATTTTGAAATTTGTACACTATTTAACAACAAGATATCGTTAAAATAATTTAATCGTTCCCAAACCAACAAAAGAAAAATACGAGTATTAAAATGAAATGCGTACGACACCGAGTCTGACATCTGCCCTGATATTAGATACTTATTATTGTTTTTATCGTGTTATCAGTTTTAAAGTTTATCACCCGTAGACGTTTTGTTTTTGTAAATACGACACCGTCACCTCACGATTCACACAGCTGATTGTATATTCCCTTAATCTCTTCCAAAAGTTTTGGACTTCCAGTTGATATTAATTATTGAATAATATAATATTTATATTAATTAACAAGTATCAACCGATTTAAAATATTAAACATTTTGGATGTAACATAATTGCTCCTGAATGCATTGCTATTTGCTTATTTGTATATGGCTAATTTGTATACTTACGGTAAAGGTAAAACTTCAATTGTCTGTCACTCTCTCATCCGTCAAATTCTGTTAAGGTGCGTCCCCACTGCATTCGGCTAGACTGTGTGGCTTAGTCGGGTAGCTTGGCGGCTCGGCCTTACCCATTCCTACTGCAATAGGCTTTCTACAAGCAACAAAATAAATCAATATAAATCAGTATTAGCATTGATTTTATAATAGACAGATAGCCCATGGTATACAGGTTATCGGCAACTAATATTATGTTTATACGGACTGCTAATAGGTAGCGTTGTATCAATCAAAAATACAAATAAAACCCGTCGTGCAACGATCTGTGTATCATTATTGTGAATTGTATAATATAATATAATAAATAATAATAGATATCGACCGGCACGATCATTATCTGCGTTTACACCGATATAGATTTCTTAATAAAACAAGACATCAATTTGTTTGAGTATTGTCTCAAAACAATTTAAACACCAATTAAAATTACATTTTTTTTCATTTTGAAAGTCATAACAAAATCAAATAATAATAAAATATAAAACCAATATGTCAATGACATTTCCTAAAAAAATATTATCCTCTACAAACCAAAAAGAGAAATAATTTATATTCCTTACAAAAATAATATTCATTCCGTTTCGGCATTTCCATTGATTTGATTCCAGAGAAAAGATCTAATAATATTTAAATAGTAGATTGGTAAAATACAAAATGAAAAAAAATTAAAAACAATCTTAAATTACTAATGAAGGAACAAGAATGAAAACCCAGAAATTATAATAACAATATTTATTCAAATAAATAAATATAATCATAAAACAGAAATTAAATAAGAATAATAATTATTCAAACAAATAAATATAAAATATATAATAATGAATAATAAAATATAAATAATTATAAAAAGAAACTTAATAATAATAATAATAATAATATTAATTCAAATAAATAATTAATAAATGCAATCATGACATCATAACAATTTATAAATTATATAATAACAAAGATAAAAAAGCAACAAATTATGAAATTAAATATGATTTAAAATTTTTAATTTTGATACTTTTGCTAGTTGTGATGTAGTAGAAATTGTTTGAGTTGTTTTAAATATTTTACATATTAATAAGTGATGGATGATGAATAACTGTTCTTTACAATTACAATCGTTACCATCATTTAACCACTGGTTTATTAAAAAATCCACTTTTATTTTTTGCATTAATTTAAAACGAAGTTTTTTTTTAAAGGAATAATT
This sequence comes from Pentalonia nigronervosa, assembly GCA_014851325.1. Taxonomy (NCBI): domain Eukaryota; kingdom Metazoa; phylum Arthropoda; class Insecta; order Hemiptera; family Aphididae; genus Pentalonia; species Pentalonia nigronervosa. The sequence continues at coordinate 53,313 of JACXSJ010000304.1, forward strand.
TTCAAAATATTTTTTAAAAATATCCAAACTATGATTAATTATTTTATTAAAAGAAATAGAGGGTGCCTTAAGTCCGGTATTATCATTTTCGAAAGAACTATAGTTTTTATTTATTAAAAGAATTTGGTTTTTTTCATTTAAATCTTTACTTGTTAAAAAATTATTTTGACAAAAATGACAGTTGAATTTTTTTATGCATTTATAGGCAAGGTATCCGGCAAAATACGTTACTGAACAATTCTCTAAGGTGACTTTTGTAATTTGGTTTTGATCAAAAGGTAACGTTGATGAATTAGATGAAATAATCGATTCAGTATCACTACAACTAGAATCCGTTTCATTTATTTCATTACCTAAAGACGATATAGGTACATTAATTACTGGGTCGATTATTACATTAAAGTCGTCTGTTTCTTGCGTTTCTTCATAATTAGTCCCTTTTGATGCACATAAGGAAAATATACAACTGCTTCTAAAAGAAGTTCTTATAGTACGAGATATTGGATTTTTATTATACTCCCTTTTTGTCTAAAAATACTAAATGTATTTTCCAGAGCATCTTGATTTAACCGATTTGTTAAAATGAATGATACGTCGTTTGATTTTTCATCTTCGAAAAACTGTAGAATACCTTTAATACTTTGCGAGAATCCTTTAAAACACGATGGTTGCAAAATTTTTCCGTTTTTAATTTTTTTTTAATTTGAAAAATAGTTTAAAGCGTTTAATAAAAATGTTTTAACATTTCCTGAGTGAGTTAATGCACAATTATAAGGATTACTACTATAAAGCGACCTACTATTCAAACAATCAAATAAATTATTCATAAATTGAACGAAATCTGCAGTATCTATTGCAGTTTTGCTACGGAGTTGACCGGTTGCTACGCAAGTACGGATGGTTGCTGCTATAGAATTACTCAGTAATTGACACGCCAATTTTACACGCATTTTTTGAAAAGAAGAAGGGTGGATGTGCGCATCTGTGATTTTAAAAAGAGCTTTACTTTTTTTATTTAATTTGTCCAACTGATATGTATCTTTTATATCTTTAAATGAAAAAATTGTATCATTTTTTTGAAAGCAAGCCTCAATAAAATTGTTACGTACACTTTTAAGTGAGTGAGGAACGTCAAATATAGAAAATATTTTATAGCCATTAACAAAAAAAAAACGGATTATCTTCGGAAATATTTAATAATTTCAAAGCGCTTTGGTTGGTTGTGCCTTGGTCGCATACTATAAGTTTCGGGCACAAACCAACATCAATTAAGTTATTTAAATCATCGATTATCAAATTTTTTAGAATTGTTTTATTAATGGTCGAGTAAATAAGGAAATACGCAATAGGAAACCTCCACTTGGAGTAAATATCACGAGCCATAAACACTAAAACGCAATTAGAACTTTTATTCGACCTACCATAAGAACCTAAGTCTTGAAATCCCTCAATAAAATCATAGTCTTTGGAGTATTCTAAAAACTCTTTAATATACATTTCGTCGAAACTAACAGTACACGCTTTTTCCTTATAACATTTTTGCTCAAATTTTTTTTTAATATGACTTAAAAATAAATCATCAAAACCCGGTAAATATTTAGACTGCCCAATCCATCGTCGAATTGTAGAAGGCGCTGGTAAATTAATTTTTTGTAATCTTAAAAATTTATAAGCAGTCTGCGATTTATAAAAAAGATTTAAAGATAGATTTTTTTCTTCTTTCGTCCATGGTTGATGTTTATTTTTAAGCTGCATAGTGACCAAAGCTCTAGAATTGCAAGATGGGAATCTGTGTGTATGTAATACATTTTTTATATTATTATGGGTCTTAATTTTAGAAACTGACATTTTTAATTTAGAAATATGACTGTTTTTATTACGAATAATTTTTGACTTTTGTTTTATTGATTGTTTTAGTTTAATTTTTCTAGGTGAATCATTATCGATTTCATAATTTATTTTTCTTTTTAAACTCAGACTTGGTATATCAATTAATTTGGATATTTTATTTTTTTGTGGAGTGGATGTTATCGACGAAGGACTAGGGAATACTAATTCTACTACATCACTTCTAGATTTTACATAAGTTTTAGTTGGAGTCAATAATGTTAATTTATCTGGTTCTGCAATTTCAACTGAAGACAAGTTACCTTTTTTAAAACCATAAAAAAAAATTAATTAAAGATATAATTAATTTTAGTTATCTTAGCATTTTCAGATTTTATTCGTAAATTGTGAATAAAATAATTATTGCTGCTTTAAAATATTTAAAATATATGGGCATAAATTTTTTTTATAAGCATTTTAACATCAAATAGAAAAATCATGAATAGATATTTAAAAATAAATAAATGTAATAATATGTAGCCTTTTATATTCATATTAAATTTAAATAAAAAAATAAATAATAAAAATTTTAAATTCATAAATTTTTTTCCTATAATGACGCTTTGAATTTTTTATTTAAAGGAAAACTTAATGTTGAATTTTTTAGCCTTAGATACATATGAATACAACAAATTTTATGAATTTTTTAATTACAAAATTACTTGCAAATTTTTGCGATTTTGACATATTTCGTAAAAATTTGAACTTTAAAATTTATAAAAAAAATAAATGTGACTAACGATTTTTGATTTTTTTTATCTACAATAAGAACTACCTATAAGAAATCTTGTATTAAATTTTCAAGTTTTTTTTGGACATCTAAAATTATTTTATAGACGTTTCAAAAAAAAAAATTCCTTAAAAAATCGAAATTTCCAGTTGTCTACAAATAGTTAAAAAAAAGCCATAATATTTTGAAAATTTAACCGTATATATATAACGTTAATATAAACATTTAGTGAAAATTTCAAGTGTTTACAATGATTCGTTTTTGAGTTACAACATATAAAAAATCGATTTTTATCATTGGGTCCCCCATTATAGGTTAGGGCCCTGGGCTCATGTGCTTAACACACCCAACACACCCGGTTATTGTGGCACTGATAATTAAATAAAGTACTCATCATTATTTCTTACCTATTGATGTAGATGGTTGTTTTTCCGAATGATATTCGTAACGAACAGCTGTTGGCTTTAATTTTTTTTTATTTTGATTCATAAAATCATGGGGACTAAAATGTTCCTGGCAAAGATATTTATTATGCAATTTTTCTTTCGAAAGCGACAGTAGATTAATATTTTCTATATTAAGAAGATAATTTTTAATTTAAATTAAAAAAATTGAATGAAAAATACAAATAATTTTAATTAATTAAATAATACATACCACAGTTCAGTATCCATACTTCACTTCTGACTTCATCTTTGGGAAATCGAAACATACTTAGGTTGGGAAACTGTATTGTTGTTTTAAGGCAATTAAAATATTGGCACTTATTTCCAGGCATGATCAATATTGTTATTTGTAACACGAAAACGTTTAAAATAAGAAATATAACATTAAGAATATAAGTGTTGCCGTTTTGAATGACAATCGATAGACGATAAGAGTAGTCGGTTATCAAAGTTAACCACAGTCCTGTTTTACAATTCATATTATATCATTGATTTTATAATAGATATTATGTAGTATTTATATAACAATCTATAAAATCAATGATATTATTAAAATTGTTTACTGATAAGTTATTTAAGTCTAGAGACTAGTGGGGTACATGGAAATATAACACCTTGCCTTAGTATGGAGAGGGGTACACCGCACCGCTGACAGTCGTCGACTACAGCGCTCTTTAACGGCTGACAGTCCGGAATTGGCGACCGGTTTTTTCTACAGCGTTGCTCATCTATCTATTATAAAATCAATGGTATTAGTTATTTAGTTTTCACTAAAATATCGTGCAACCAGGACGTATTAATAGTTGCCGCAGCGTTCATTGTCATTGCAAATAAAAAAAATTTTAAAAAAAGGTAAACCATGGAGATTCTGAGTACGACCTAGCCTTCAAATTCGTGAAATATACAGTACAGGTCATCTTTTACCTGATTTATTATCAAATGATACTTATATATTAAATCTGGAGTATAGATGCAATGGAGGTTTCACAAACTATTTTAGTATGTCACCTTCTCAGTTTAATAAACTACTTAACATGGTAATTCCTAGTATCACGAAAAATGACACTAATTTTCGAAAAGCTATACCTGCTCAAGATCACTTAACAATAATTTTGAGATTCTTGGCAACAGGTGTCTCTTACCATTCCCTATCTTTTTCATTTAAAATTTCATAACAAGCCATTTTAAGAATAGTACCAGAAGTATGTAAAGCAATCGTGGATGTTCTAAAAGAATATGTAAATGTAAGTAAGCAATAAAAAATAAACAAAATTAAAATAATACTAACGCCAGTTTTTAATAATACAATTATAATTGTTAAACGACTAACAAAAATATCAAAATTTGTTGAACCTTTAATTTTTAAAATACACCTTGTATGAAAAATTAAAACACATTACTTTATAAATAATTAATGTATATACGTTTAAGTACAAAATATCTGATACTACAGGTACTCATGTAAAAAATACTGAATTTTATTGATACATTATTATGACCTCAGTAGTATATAATAGCCGATTTTAACGTATCCTCAGCCCTACAACCTCAACCCGCACGACGAAAATATTCATTAAAAATATGCAAGATAACTGAACGGCAAAATATTCCCCAGATTTCACCTGTCAAACACAAATGTGTGCAGCTGAACAACTAACAGAATCTGTAATAAATCATATAGTACACAACTCACATGAGGTAATTCATGAATATAATATGACACGAAGAAAAATATTTAATACAATTCTTTTCTATCATAGTCGCAGAATGGTAAAATGAATTCGCCGATGTTACCAAACTATTCGCCTTATATATTATAAGTAAAACGTCAACTATTTTAATATGTAAAGGATATAATAATTTGTGTGAAATAAAAAAAGTATTTTCGTTTATTATATTATTTATTATTATTTATTATATTTTATTAACTAGTATAAACTATTAACTATTATTTACTATTTTATATTATTTATTGTAAAGATATAAGACGAGACATGTTAAACAAAATCAAAGGTAATGGAATTACCCACAGCCATTTAGGATATTAGAAGGACAGTGTATCATATAGTTTGTTGTATATGGGATGGGATAGAATAAATCACTGCATCTTGTGTTACGGTGGTTTACTTTAAAACGGATGAGGGAAAGGAGCTCTTCACAATCGACATTCCCTAAGAGTAAATTATGTAAAAATTTGGATAATAATAAAGTGCGTCTAGTTTTGTGAGGAAAGAGATTGATGAATGATAATATTGAATCATAGGAACCATGAGGTGGCTTATAAATATTAAAGTTGAAGGAGATGAAACGGGGAAAGTTATTTTGAACTGATTCGATCGTATCAATCTGTTTAGAAGTGTTATTAGTCCAAATTAATGGAAAGCATTCTAGGTTTGAGAGAACAAGGGCACAGAATAAAACTTTTAGAGATAGGGGATCTCTGAATGATCCACAAATTCGTTTGATAAAACCCAGGTTGCGCATTGCCTTATTTTTTATCATTTCAGTATGGGCTGAAAAATTTAGTTTTGAGTCGAAGATTACGCCTAGGTCTTTAAAGTTAGTTAATAATTCAATATAAGAATTAGAAATAGAATAGTTATAATTGATGACCTTTTTACTCAGGCTAAATCATAAATTTGCATTTGTCGATATTTAATAACTGACAATTAACTGAGCACCAGGATTGAATGTTATTAATATCGGTTTGTAAGTTAACTGCGTCATCTTCATTGTTAATTATTTTTACCAGTTTAAGGTCATCTGTAAAAAGAAAAACACGAGATTTTTTTATGACATCCGGAATGTCGTTTATAAAAATATTAAAAAGTAGAGTAGAGAGGTGATCACCTTGAGGAACCTCGGATAGTACATTAAATTGATCAGATGCAAAGTTCAAATGTTTAACAACGAAAGTACGGTTTGAGAAAAATGAGCGAAACCAGGAAAGTAGAGGGTCAGAGAACCCAAACCGTTTTAATTTCATAAACAATATTTCATAGTTTATGCTATCAAATGCTTTTGACATATCAGTGTAAATGATATCGGTTTGCGAATGGGCTACGAAAGAGTCAAGTATTATTTGTTTAGTGATAGCAAGATTACAATTAGTACGCTTAGGTCTCAAACTATATTGATGATGAATAAGAAATGTGGAGCAATAATTGTTAATTTTAGTGAAAATTAGTTTTGAAAAAAGTTTAGGAATTACTGATATTTTTGATATTGGTCGATAGTTAGAAACATTTGTGGAGTCACCTTTTTTTAAACACAAGGTAAATAAGAGTTTTTCCATAGGCCAAGGAATATGCCATTTTGGAGTGATAAGTTAAAAATATAGGTTAAAGTTGGAGTTAATATAAATCTACAATTGTAGAGGAAAAAGGCTGGAATGTTATCAGGACCTACGTTAAAATTGATAGGGAGAGTGGTAAGCTAATTTAAAACATCGACCTCTGTAAACAATATAAACGAAAAGGAAAATGAATGATTACTACTTGAGGAATTATTTAAACAGGGAGCAATAGTGGTTAGTCTGTCTGGCTGAGGGTAATTTTTAAAGAAAAATTTTGCAAATAAGTTAATAATATCGTGTTCATTATCTGCTGACATTATGTCGAGCGTAAGGAAATTTGGTATTCAATTATTATTTCTACGATTATTAACGTATTTCCAGAAAGACTTTGGGTTTAATTTGACAGATAGTTGATCTTTATCAATATAATTTTTAAAATCTAGTTTAGCAATTCTCTTACATTTAGGTCTCAAGCGGGAAAAACTATTATAATCAGATAGGCCATTAAATTTTTTATATAATGAATTAGAAATTTTTTTTCTGCATTGATAATATTTTTAACTCGGTAGAATACCAAGAGGGAAAGCTGCTTGACAGAATACGCTTTTTCAGTACTAAGGTACTAGTTGCTTTGTTTAAGCAATTATAGAGGTGGTTAATTAATTCATTAAGGCTAAAATTAATAAAAGTATTATAAGATAAATTATCAACTAAAAATTTAACAATATCAATATAATTACAATGTTTAAAATCATAAAAAAAATCTGTTGGCTTAAGCATATTAAACTGATTATAATCAATAGTAACATTAAGAGTCGGTTGATGTTTATCTAATGGTAATAGTGTGTCAGGATCGTTATAAAAAAAATAGACATTAAGGTGAACGTTTGATAAGACTAGATCAAAAGTTACATTATTTTCGTTAGGAACATGGTTGAGCTGATTAAAATTAAAATAATATAGCATATTTACAAAATAAAAATCAACTTGAGAAGTGTAATTAATTGGAAGCGATATATGAGTTCAGTGAATTGATGATGAATTAAAATCCCCTAATATTGTAAATTTTGCAGATGGATAAGCTAAGTATAGATCATTTAAAGCGGAAAAAACATTTTCGTATGCTATTAATGGGGAACAAGGAGGTATGTAAACGCAGCCGATAATAAAAATTGTGTCATCCATCTGTAAATGTACAAAAACTGCTTCAATATTATTGATAGAAGTATTTAAAATTTTACATTTGATTGAATTTTTTACTGCAAATAAAACGCCCCTACCATGAGAGCGATTACTGTTTAGTGACGATCTATCATAACGAAAAATAATATAATTAACAAAGTGTAATTCAGAGTTACATATAGCAGGTGAAAGCCATGTTTCAGTAAATGTAATTAGATCAAAAAGAGAGGTATTCAGTGAGGGAATTAAAGTGTTAATTTTAAAAACCATGCTCCCAACATTTTGATAGTAAAGTAGCAGGCTTGAGTTAGTGGCTAGTTTTTTTTGAACCGTATTGGAGATGTTAGTTGGTTGACCCTTATAGTATTTTATTGTCAGATTTGGCTCACCATTTGATATTCGCACACCTTACTGGTTGCGTAGATCACGAAGAAATTCTCTCTGATAAGGTGACTTGTCACTCGTAATTCTAATATCTTTATAATTTTGATCAGATTTCAGGATACGTAATAACCCAAGAATTTTAAATACTTCTGATGTCGCATGCAGTTCAATTTTCAGTGGACGAGACTTGTTGTTCACCGTTAGATTTACCTAAATGACTATTTTTTATTGGTTTTATGTCCGTTTAGAGCAGTGTTTCCCAAAGGGTGTGCCGTGAAATTTGAAAGGTGTGCCGCGACAATTTGAACTTTTTTTTATAAAAAAACATAAAATGATTTATTTCAAAATATTAAAATATATAATACAAATAAAAATAATTAATACAAAAATTAACTTTAAAATTACAAAAGTCGGGTGGTACTACTGAGTACCTTCCCACT
>JACXSJ010000305.1:0-53804 GCA_014851325.1 Pentalonia nigronervosa
CGGCCGTAGTGTTGCGGATTAATCCTAATGAACTTAGAAGAAAATATACAAAATATAATAATATTATAAAATATTAAATTAATACAATCAAACATTTTTTTATAAACATATTGAATTATTACTATAAAAAAAATAATATTTTTTCAATTTGTGAAGTGTATGCTGTGCATACACAGCATACGCACACGCTACGCCACTGATTAAAATATAAACCACTGAACACGACACCATAAAATAAATTCTAAAATTATCATTAAAAAAATAACCGATTATAATAACATAGTTACCTAATTATGTTTGTTTAATTTCCAAAAATAATACTGTAAATATTAATGTTGTTTACGTTGATCCGCTCCTATTTTCCTTAATTTCGCGGTTAGCGACAACGACTCGTGTAATGTCGAGAACGTGAATAGGTAAGTTACCCAGAGTAAATAAATATATATATAACACGTGTAATTACGTACTGAAAAACAATATAATAATTGGATGTAACGTTAATTAATAATATGGAAGGGGCGCACAAAAGTAACTCTTAATAACTAAATCATTACCGTGACACATGACAATTATATGTAAATATAATCTTCTTTTTTGGCCCACTAAACACGTGTAGGAACTTATTATTATGACCTGAGCGGCAGTTCAGGGCATAACAGCGGAGAAGCTTCTTCGTGCATGGAGAGGCAGGTGAAACAAATTGGTGTGTCAGCTGATTACAGCAATGACATGAATCTCAACTCGCGATCACACGAAGTTTGGCGGCGGAACGCCCGACGATGACGAACGTAGCATTGGGTTCACTTAACCGCCAACGCAGAAAAACCAACAAAAATTGATAATCCATAGATCACCGTTTATCTTGCTTCAAGCGGCAGGCTGATCACAGCTACGGTTAAGCAAATTCGAAAATAAAACTGTTTCGTGTTTACACGAGGCACGAGGTTTCTGCGGCGGCACGCATACGCGGAGACCGAATGCATCGTCGTACGTTCGAAACGCTTGGGAGAAGACAACGAGAGCGAAAAACCGGTGGCCGGTGACACGGCCGATGGCATGATCAACGGTGAACTTTTTGGTGGCAGGACGACAGAGGGGGAACAATCTCAATAATATCTTAAAATACATTTCTATGTAACAAAATACATCCATGAAAATGATCCACTCGACACATACTGTACAGCAGAGCGGAACCCGCTTGCCGACCTTTTTAATATTGATTAGAACGAAAATTATTTCATTTGTCAGGTCGCTCTGTTATACATTGTACAGATATATTATCAATTAATATTGCATGGTATCAATATCAATCAATAATATCCGCATTTTCTGTGTAGTATTCCGTTATGAATTTTGGGTGGTATTCAAAAGCGCCGACTAACTCAGATTTTATCTATAGTTCGGTTTTCATGGCCACTATTAAATACAAGATTTTTTATAACTTGTTGTAAATGAAAATTAAAAAAAAAAGTTGAGTATAAGTCTATAATAGTCTATAATAGTTCTTTAGAAGCATCTATAGTTAAAATTTCTACAAATACATAAAAAATCATAAAAATTTACATTTTTTTTTTTATTAGGAAATTCATAATTTTTTTCTATTTAAATCTAAAATTTGAAAATTCAACATAAAATTTTCTAATGATTTTTCTACTTTTTTTAAAAAAAAATTTACCGGAAAGTCAAACTTATTTTTTATGAGCGTTTGAAATTCGACATTATTAGATATTCACCCGATTTCTCAGGGAACGATTTTCTTATTTTGATATAATTCAAAAAGAAATAACCGTAGACATTTGAAATTTTCACTAAATGTTATAATTATCAATTTTTATACATTAAAAAAATTTAAAAATATGTTGATAATTTTTGAACTAATCGTAGGCCTAAGAATTTTTCGGTTTTTAAAATTTTTTTTCAATAAATATTGATAAAAAAAATGTTGTTGGGTCAAAATGTTTGAAAATTTAATATAAGGTTCCTTAAGTTTTTATAATAGCAGATCAAAATTATTAAAAATACATATGCTCATTTTTTTTTTTTTTTAAAAGCATTTAAACTTTAAATTTTGAGCAAAATTCAACATCGAACATTAGCAAATTGTTTTGTAGTTAAAAATGTATAAAATATTCAATTATTATAGCTAAGGATTAAAAATTAAAAACAAAATTTCACATATGTACATAATTGTGTAACCAAAAATCCAAAAAAATATATTAACATGATCGTTTTTTATGGATATTTTAAAGTTTAAATTTGGACGAAATTACATATTTAAATGAAGAATAACAATGTTATTTATTTCGTTGTAATTTAAAAATATTTGTCGTGAGTGCTTAGAACTTTTAAAGTATTTTATTATATTTTATACACTCAATAACATTTTCAAATGCAAAGTTTTATAAAATTTTCAAAACTTTTATTAAATAAATTATTTCAATAGCAATCTTTAAATACACTTAGTAATCTAGTCTGACAAACCGTCTTCGCTCAGAATCGTTTTTCGTATACAAAAATTTATATCATTGAATACAAATTCAACACATCCATGAAAATGACCCACTTGACACCTACTTTACACTAGAATGGTACCCTCACTTGCCAACCTTTTTTTTTATATATATATTATATAATATAAAATCATAATGTAGACAGCCCCAATTAAAAGAGTACGAAATCCGTTTAACTAGATTATTTATACTTTTTCACTTTTTATAATTATTTTAATTATTATTGAAAATTTAAAACAAGGTTTCTCATAAGTAGTTCTAAATGTAGTTTACAAATGTTAAAGATACAAAGCAAATTATAGGCATAAGAAATTTTCGATTTTTTGTTTTTTTTTTTTAAAATACAGATAAAAACCTTTCCGTTGAGTCAAAAAGTTTAAAAATATAATATACAGGGTTCCTCATAAGTTGTTATAATAGTAGTTCAAAAATATTAAATTTACACAGGCACAATTTTTTTATAAGTATTTAAAGATCAAACTTTGACTAAAATTCATCAAAATATCGAATATTTGCAGATTGTTTTGTAATTAAAAATTTATTAAATGTTCAGTTATTATAGCTAAGATTTAAAAATTTAAAATAAGATTTTTCGTAAGTAGCTAATAGCTTAACCAAAAAGTATATATATTTACATAGTTATTTTTTATAGACATTTTAAATTCAAAATTTGAACATCAAAATATTGAAAATTCGCAAATTTTTTTCTTCTTAAAAATGTAAAATGTTTAATTCTTTTATCTAACAATTATAAACTTAAAAGAAGGTTTCTCGTATGTAGTTTATATTGTTATCAAAAAATATAAAAAATATATTTACATGGTTGATTTGTATAGCATTTTAAGTTTAAATTTGGACGAAATTATATATTTAAATAAAGAATAAGAATTAATATTATTTCGTTACAATATATGTTGTGGGTGCTTAAAACTTTTAAAGTATATTATTGTTTATTTATTTTTTTATTAATAAAGACTTCAACAGCAGATGTTATTAGCCTGCAAAAGTTTACATTGGAAAAGTTATGAGTAGTTTAGTAGCTAGAAGTATTTAATATTTGTACATAATTATTTTCATAGAAAATATTAAAAAAAAAAAATATTAACAAAATTATTTATAATAAGTTGAATAACTTAGTGGTGTAAAAAAAGCTGAAGACTGTATCGGTGTTAGTCTCCCTAAGCGCGTTTTTGATATTGGAGGAGTGGTTTAAGATGCTTCGTTTAAGGTTGTATATGATACAATGGAGTGTAAGTTGTTCGATTGTCAGTGGTAGGTCACATTAATGGCAGATTGGGTGTTCTTCATGGTTGAAAAAGTAAGAATGGGTGAAATGTGTATGTCCAATTTTAGTTGTTGTGGTGATAATATCTACTTTACGGGCTGTGCAGATGGGAGATCGCCATTTCTGTATGGTTTTTTTTTTTATATTTTTTAATTTGTTGTCGGAGGTATAGTCTCATTGCGATTGCTACTGCTGAGTGGAGAAATTCGGTTAATTATTCTAGATAAGTCTTTAAATGGAAGCGAATTTATGTAATTTGTATAGTTTTTTTGTGTATCCAGAGATGAATGCACAGCCTGTGTGTTTTTTTTAAGCATCTGGATAGATAAGGTTAAAGTCACGGAAGTTTGAATTTATGGTTTCGTTGAAATTTGAGGTAATAATGGAATGAGGATTGGTATTCTTGTTGACATTTGATAGTTGAATGAACTTGAATATAATATAGCTAGAATGAAGTTGCTAAAAAAGGAGATGATGTTTCGACATTGAGTTTGCAGTTGAATTCCTTGCATAAACGTGTGTATATTTCCATGATTGTAGCTGCGGTACTTTGAGCTTAATAATTTAGGATGGTGACTTAAATAACTTGTATGTTATTTGGTCAGGGAAACTAAGTTTTTTAGTTACAAATTTTAATACATCTTTATTTTTTCAAATTCTTAGTGGGAGTTCTCCTGAAATGCATAGAATGCTGTTAATAGGGTTGAACCTATGAAAAGGACTTAAAGCTAATCTGATTGCTTGGTTGTGAATAAATATTTTCTGTAAAAGTTAGTTCAACCTAACGTAATATTAATAATAAAATGAGTTACTTTAGTAGCAATAATATCATAAAAAATATTTGGTAATATAGGCTGATATACAGTCTTCACTCAGAATCATTTTTCAATGCAATTCAAATTTAACTAAGTAGAAACTTGTTTTTTAGTACTAAAATAAAAATGAAAAGTTGTACTTACTCTACAATTTTAGAGTACAACACATTATTATAAAAATGTTAAACATTACAATCTTTTTTTTAAAGGGTTGAATATAAGGAATTACTAAAAATTAAATATTACTAGAATTAAATACAGCATCTATATACTCATAAAAACCTAACCTAACCTTTTTTTTATAGTTCATAGTATTATATAATATTCAACGTAATGTCTATTAAATTGGAATTCATTATATTATTGTAGTTTGGTACATAATGGATGTTCTACTTAGTATTTGTTCCAAAAATTTAATTTTCCATTCAATGTGTATGTTCTATTGCTTATTTTTCCTAAAATATATTTCTATTAAATATATGTTTTATTACATTTTTGTTCCAAAATTTAAATGTTTCAAGAATGTATAGTACATTTTACATTTGTTCCGAAATTTAAGTTTCCAATAAATGCATGTTCCATTCCATAATTTGTTCGAAAATTGTTCCATATAATAGTATTTAAAACATTCTATGTAACTAAAATTTCCATTATTTATTTGATGAAATGTTTATCTTTCAACGGCAGATTTTACAGGAAAAGAGTGTTCAACTATGAATAATTCCTAGCATCGATAGGCCTCCATCGTCAGCTTAAAGCAAAAACTCACTAACAGCAAAACAGCAATATTTAGTAAATATTTTTAGTTTCAAAAATTGTATTTAATACTGAAAGTAAATTTTGAAAATTTAAATAAAAACGGTTTTAACTAATAATTTGATGTTTAGTGCCCCTACACAAATTATATGTATGTTTTAGTTGACGGTTCCAACCACAAAGCAATTAAATTAGTACCTGATGTTATTCGCTATTTTTTTTCCACATGATGATGTAAAAAACAAAATACTAAAGTTCTCAAATTTACCTGGTGAAACGTCTGATTTAATTACTTCTAAAATTATTGACGTTCTTACTAAATTCGGATTAAAGCAAAAAAATGTTGCATTATCGACTGATAACACAAACACTAATTTTGGTGGATTAAATAGAAAAGGATAAAAGTAAAGTGCCCGCAACATTTTAGACAGAATTAAAAAAAGATATACTTAGATTAGGTTGCAACGCTCATATTACACAACGTTGTACAGATTGCGTCAGATAGTTTACCTATTGACGCAGAAGCTATTACAGTAAAAATTTTTTGAATATTTCCACATTTATATGACGTGGGTAGAAAAATTAAAAGAATTTTGCAATTTTGCTGATATCCAATACCGTGATATTTTATCACATGCCAAAACTAAATGGCTATCGCATTCATAACATATATTCAAAAGTAGACATTGCTTAACCAGGCAATAATGGTTGAATTAAATTGGTTGCACTTAACAAATACAGTAACATGGAATAATGCTAAAAATACAATAAAGATGTTATCAAAGTATGTTAAAGTCAATGAAGATGAATACTTTGATGAGTTTATGGCTTTTATAAACATTTTTCAAAACAAATTTGATGACTAATCGAAAAATGTTATTTTAGTAGAACAAAAATGGGTACAAATATTTAATATATTTAAAGAAAAAGATGTAAATGTATCAAATCTTGCAATGGTTGTAGAGTTTGCATTTTGTTTACCGGGGTCAAACGCGTCAATAGAGTATTTCCCTTAATGACAACTACTTGGACCGACGTTCGAAATCAAATGGATACTAAAACAATAGAATGTTGTCTGATAACAAAAACATATGGCTTGAGTTGTATTGGATTTTACAATGAAATAATAAAAAAAATTTACATTACTGAAGAAAGTACATAGCACTGAAAAATATAAGGTGACCTTGGAGGAAAAATAAAATAAATTTGTAAAATCTATTTAAATTAGTATATTTATCTTAACGGCTGGAAATTGTATTATTTATGTTAATTTTAATTTCAAGTGTTAAAAAAATAAAGACGGCTTATCTAATTGATTATTTTAAATATTTTTTATACCTAAAAACTATATAAAACGTTGGGAACGTACGTATTATGTAATAGTACTATTATAGATCGTCTCTACGAACGTTCGCGGACCGCCGTACGCCTGCGTAACGGTGCTCGTGAACACTTTGCAAACCGGTATAGTACTTATAAGTATGACAACGGACGACGCGAGTTCAGTCGGCCGTCCTAGTACGCTTGCACCGTAGTCTAATCGCTGTGACATATTTTGGGTTAATAAAACGTAATGAAATCTTAATCTGTTATTCATATTTTCTTGTGTACGCAGTCCCCCCTGTGTGCACACCAATAGTTATATAATTATCTATTTTTTATGAATTTTAATGTCCCGGATTTCTTAAAATTAAATCTGGTCACCCTAAACTAAAACAAAAGTATATAATATAGTTAGCTATGAAACTATTTGAGACTAAAACAAAAGTATAATACTAGAAACAACACGACAGTTGACACTTTATTCACTTGCCATATCAAAGATCTAACTATAATCAATTATATTTCATACTTTTCAATTTCTTCATCATAAATCTTTGTTAAGTATAACAGATATAAAATAATATATATCTACAATAAAGTGAATGGTATATTTGATTTTATCTTTTGATCATTAGTAATGAAGTCAAAAAATTAACTTAAAACATAACACGCAACTCAATATTTTTCAAATTATGTGAAAATACTCAAGAACATAAAAATAAAGAACTATGGGAAAAATAGATTTTTTATAAAAAGACAATTTTTTAGTTAAGTATTAATTTTTATAATTTTAACATCTAAGAAAACAATAGCATACACAAGATTTTTTGTTAGGGAGCTTGAAAATTAATAGTTACTCACAGTTGTCATAACTCACAAGAGTAGGTTTGAAAAATAAAGGTGCTTTCTTAGTTCATACTGATATCAAACATAAAATATGCACAGAATATATTTAAAAAAATACTTTTTATCAGAAAAATAATGGGCAATAAAATACAATTTTAACATTATTTATTAACACCCGACGCATATAGCATGTAGTAAACGTGAACTTTGCCATTTTTAAAGGGCCTAACTCACTCAATAAACCAAAATATGTAAATACACTAGATTCTAATATCGAAAACGGATTTCGGATAGTTATTAATAATAATAATAACATAACGCGATGATCATCTGCCGACTGTCAGTCACTGAGTCAGCACAATAATATATTAATACTGCATTACTATAAAAAATTTGAATGAATGAAAAGATGAAATTTAATATTCATATATTATACTATTTAATCAATAACAATAATTACAACACGCGTGTTATCTACACAGCTAGGTACGATAACAACAATAACAACAACAACAACGTTACCAGCGATTGTTAACGTCAACGAATTAAATCTATATTACCCAAATAATTTTACATATTGTTTAACATTTTAATATTTTTCGATCAATTACGGCTTGAAATGCGATATCTCATCGGATCCGACAATAAATCGGCCGGTTAAATAATCGACAAGCGTCCCTTATTGAAGGCATCCCGCCCAGGACACCACCGATATAACCTCCAAATGTATATACCGTCGTTGTGTCTTATCAAATTTTTATCAATTAAAAAAAAAATTCTTCGTGTTAGTGAAACTGCGATAGATTATGGCTTAAGTTCGGAACGAGTTCGACACCGTGAAAAATTTCAGGTTTCTCCCACGGAAACGCACACAACACCGTTCGCCATGGACGGTGAAGACTTTTTGACGGATCAACAGGTAAATGCATCTCATTTTGACAGTCCGGTTCAGCATTCTGCAATGTGTTCCGATACAATACTGGTATATCTATCGTTTCAAACGACCGAATGTTCGAATCACGGCCCCAGACAATCGTTTTACCAAACCCAAATGACTAAAGATGGCTTATATAAATCCACAGTCATCCGCTTGTTAGCAGAAAAATGTTGTGTGATGGTGACATATAGTAGCACTATACTTGCACCAATATATTTTATTTCTATTTCCAATTTGTTGCTTTAAACTTGATCGGACATGAGTACACT
This sequence comes from Pentalonia nigronervosa, assembly GCA_014851325.1. Classification (NCBI taxonomy): domain Eukaryota; kingdom Metazoa; phylum Arthropoda; class Insecta; order Hemiptera; family Aphididae; genus Pentalonia; species Pentalonia nigronervosa. Next base: position 8,742 of record JACXSJ010000305.1, read on the forward strand.
AGGAAGCTTTATTTTTCTTATTTTTGCTTAAGTTTTGCAATAATTATAATAGCACTTTGTCAATGCTAGTCCCTGTTGTTAGCGTTGAATCAAGACCCAAGCACTTAAACCAATCAGTATAACTTCTCATGTATACAAATTAAATACTTTTATCCAAAACGTTTATTTATAAATTAAATTAATAAGTGTTTAGTTATTGTACTCTGAAATATTACATTTCAATAGTAACACTAAGATAAATTTTAAACATTGTTTATTTAGGTATCTTGCTACTATGCATAATTTTGTTTTCAAGCTTTTAAATATATTTTAGTCAAATATTTTATCAAGAGTAGGCACTTTTTTTTCAAAACTGAAAACAAACCAATTATTATCTAGGTATATGCCTACATTAAAGGTTAATATTAACATTCTTAATGTTGAATGATTTCAGTAGATTTCAGTTTGTTAATGTGTTCATATTTTAAATTCATACTCTTGTTTTATTTATTAAAAAATCAACAAAACCATATATTAAAAGACCTGCTGATATTTTTTCAGTAACTTGTTGTTAATAAAGGTTTCCCTTTTGATCTGTATGTGGTTCTTTGCCAAAGAATATCCTTGATGACATAGTTGCAAATAATGTTTCAAATTTAGAGGTATTTGAGTTCTTAGAAAATATAATAAAGGTTTAAAAAAAATGTTCTCATTGAGCTCCGAAATTTTATACGTTGTTAGCAAATTTATTTTGCTCTAAGATTTGTGTTTAATCTCTTTGTATCAGAAAATGACCTTTTACAAGTTGCAGAATGAATAAACATTATTTGTACTGTGTGTTGAGTACTTAAAGACACTTTTAAATTAATGAGAAATAGATAGATTTAATAAAACTTATTAATATTAGTATTGACATTTAACTATCTGAATGCTGAATAACATTTTATAGTTTCTTAGTAATACGTATATGATAGGTAGATGACATAATATGTCATTTTATTTTGTGCTAGTGGTGTAGTCAATGGGAGTATTTTGGGTGCAGAAACAATCCTCTCTCCTATAAACCGTTTTTATGCAAAATATATAATATGAATTATATGATTCAGATTTCTACAAAATGTGTTGTAATATAGTTTTATTTTATATTTGGTATTGTTAATATGAAGATTGTGACTATAATGGACAGTATATGAAGCCTACCACATTTTATATTTAAATATAAAACTTAAACACCGCCCCAAAAAAATCCTGGTCATGCACCTGCTCCATGCTATAATTTTGTTTTGTATGTTAACATTGTTAATACATTTATGGATAAAAAAATATGCTTCTTACCACCATTAGTTTATAATTTTAACATCACAATAATTGTAACATTTTTTATTGCTCGCAAATTTTGAAATAAAATAAGTACTATACCAAAAAACCTTTTTAACAAAATTTATAATTATTTAATGCTACCTTGTGTTGAAGTTAGCCTATAAGTGCTCACTAAATATCTTTAATCTATCCATTTTTTATTTTAAATGTTAAACTAGTTTAATTGTTATTACATAGGCAAAGTTTGATGATGATTTTGAAGAAGAAATTTATGATGAAGACAAGTATGATGCTCTTAATGATGAGACTTTTGGGAATGATATGTCAGGTAATATTTTGTATGGTAAAAATAGTATGTATATCTAAAACGATCAATTAGATGTTGGACATTTAAAAATAAATTTTTACCTATAAAAATGTACACTGACTGATAATTAATATAATTAACCTACTTATATTTATAGTACGAAAATATTTAGAACTATTTATATTCGTCCTATTTATTTTATAAAAATAAAATTTATCTTAATTGTACTTAAACATTTAAGTTATATGCTGTTTTTTTTAAAGGAATTCATATACTTTGAGAATTGTTTACATTTTTTGTGATTTTTTTAATGTGATATTGATATACATTTTTAATTTGTGTTGTTAAATATTTATTTTAATAGACGGTGATTGGGAAGCAGATCATGAAAAATATGCTAAATACGATGAAGTTACTAAAAAACAATGGCCTGATGGAACAGTTAGTATTTTATTTGTATTCATAATTTATTTAAGAAAGTACATACATATAATTACTATTTAATATACAATAGTATATTGAAATCAGTTTTCTCAGTTTAAAATTAACAATACTATCTTATGTGACATTTGTACATGCAATCATGACTGATTACATACTGAGGATTAAGGTTTTAGCATATAACATATATTTAAATTGCTTATGAAACCTTTACAGAATGTACCTTATGGTGTTGTATGTGTGGTTTTCTAATGATTATGGATCAATAATATGTGAATTCAAAAAAAACAAAAAAATCGTGTTTCTTTATTTTAACCTATCAATTTTTTTATTCCAATTTTAATATTCTTAAGCAAACAGTTGTACTAACACCAAAAACAACTTTATTTTTTAAAATGATACTATTTTTCTTATAGATTCTAGGAAAGCTTTTTTTTCTGAAGATGTTGGTAACTGAAGATATTGGTAAAATTATCAATTTTGGTTTCCTAGCTAATTAACTCTGATCCTCTAAAGTTTATTAAATTCATTTAAAGTTTTAATTGAAATAATATTGGTATACATTTAATTTACTAGAGCTGCCTAAATACATTTTTTAACTATCATTTTATACAATTTTATATATTTTTAAACACTTACATTGTCATAGGCCATTTGTGGATTTACACAAAGATAACCTAAGTATGTACCAAAGACGAAACATTTTTCAGGGGCTAAAATTTTAGGTATTAAGGTTTTAGTAAATTTTTACTTTTTAAGTATTTCATAGTGTGTTATATAATATATTAATAAAACTAAACTTAATATAACAAAAAGTAATGGAACAAATGGGGATATTAAAAAAGATCATAAGAATGATCAGAGCATGTGTACATGGATCGAAATACAGAGTAAAGTATGGTAGGGGGGGAAGAATCAGAAGAATTTGAGATAAGGACTGGCCTAAGACAGGGAGATGCTTTGTCACCAGCTCTTTTTAATATAGTGCTAGATTCAGTTATGAGAGAAACCTTAGCCAAAGCAACAAGAATCAAAATAGGAAATGACCAGCAACTGGTAGTGGCAGGCTATGCAGACGATGTTATAATAATAGCAGAGAAGAAGGAAGATTTTAAAAGAACTATTAGTAAACTGATAGAAGAAGGCAAAAAAATTGGATTAATGGTGAATGAAAGAAAAACAAAGTACATGATAGTAACAAGACTTCTGGAAGTGAATAATTATAATTTGGAAAGGGTGGCAAACTTCAAATATTTAGGAATAAACATCAATGGAAATGTTGACAACCATGAAGAAATAATTTTAAGAGTAGTAGCAGCAAATAAATGTTACTTTGTACTAGTATTCCTTATCAAGTCGAAAGATGCTATCATGGAGAATAAAAATATCATTGTACAAAGTTTTGGTGAGACTAGTTGTACTGTACGTCTATGGGCAACGTTCATGGGCAACAACAAAGATGAATGAAAATAGGCTAACTACCTTTGAACAAATGATCCTTAGAAGGATATTTGGGCAAAAAAAAAACGTTTTAGGGGAATTTGAAATAAGAACAAACTGAGAAGTAGAAGAACTATATGGAAAAACAAATATAATGGGAGTCCTTAAGAGTAGTAAGCTAGGATAGGCTGGACATGTATGGAGGTCTGAAGACCTTATAGAGTTGGTGGTCACAAGTTAGAAACCGGACACACAAGAAGGCAGAGAGGATGATCTAGACAGCAGTGGAAAGACAGGATCACAAAAGATATATTGAGTTTGGGAGTAAACGACAGAGAAGAACTAGCTCAAGATAGAGATAGATGGAGGCAAGTGGTTGTTATAGCAATGGACCTAAATGGCCTGTAAAACCCAATTAAAAAAGAAAGAAAGAATCTTAATATAACTGCAATACTATATGATAAACAATAGTACGTATATTTTAAACATGTCAAATAAAAAAAATGAGTAAAAATTTTTTAAAAAAAAGAAGACAGTTTACTCAACATAATATTACTTATTGATTAATTGATAATATTAATTTGATTCATTATTTGTTTACTTGGTATGTATACCTACATACATTTAATTGCTATTAAGTTTTAGTTTTATTTTAATTGTTCATCATTTGTAAAAAAATAAAAGTTGTGTTTTTGATTTTGGTAATTTATAATTTTTTTTGCTGATGGATTTTTTTTTTTTTGGATATGAGGTCAGTTTTGTAATGCTTAGAGGCAGAAAATGGCAAGTCTGCTCCTGGCCCAGACATTTTTTGAGGCTATTGAGTATGTCCTTGGCTCAAGACATGGGGATTAGAATCTGACCAATAATGACAGTTTTGATTTTTCACTATTTAAAAAAATGCACTTATTTTTTAATATCTGAAATTGTACAAATTGGTTTAAATTTTTAATTTAATTATACACTTTTCATTAGTATTCAGAATTTTAGTTCAATTGGATACTTTATTGTGCTAATTATTTTTTAAATAAATAATGCATTTGATTGAACAGTATGTGAGATAATTTTTTGAATAGTTTTGTCAACAAATGTTTTGACGAAACTATTTGACAGTTAAATGTTTTACGTCTGTGTAAAAATTAAATTTAATTAACTAAATAATTTATAAAAGAATGCTAAAAAATTTATTTTAAAGTTTATGTTATTATGATAATATTAATATTAATTTATTATTTTTTTCTTATATGTTAAAAATTATACATCTAACATTCTATTGATAATTTTTTCAAAAACTAAAAATGGACAAATCACTGAAATAGTTTAGGACAAAAATACAAATATTTTATGCTTTTAGTCATGTAAGTTCCCAATAATCTTACGTAAATACTAAAACCTATATCAGATGAATTAGGAATTGATAATCAAAGTGTTTGACGTATATTACAAATAATCAAAAATATAAACTATTTAATATGTATATTGTTCAAGAGTTATGAGAAAGATGATGAAGATAGATTGTTAGAATTCTGTAAGATCATTTTGGAAAAGTTTAGAGATCATGCAGGTTTAATAATTAATAATTATGACGAATCATAATTTTCCTTTTCTGGAGAAGTGAATTCTCAAGTCTGACTTTAATCCCTAAGTCTTGAACTGGTATTTGATATAGTAATATAATGATATAAGTATATAAAAAAATATGAAAATGTGTATTTATTTATTTATTTGTAAACGCCAATCGGCGATTTTAGGTTTACAGTTTAAGTATAAGTTTACAAGTAATAGTTTTTTATAATACACAATATAAAGGTTGTTAAAAAAAAATTATTTAGCTTTAGTAAATTAAATTTATACTAATTGTTTCAATTAAAACTATTAATTAATTTACTAAAGAGGATTGTAGTTTATGGACTAGAGAACCAAAATTGATAATAATACAATCAAAATTTTCAAAGAAAAAAGTTCTACCAGAATCTATTAAAAATATAGTTGTTACTAATTAAAAAAAAATAGTTGATTTTTCTGTTTGTATAACTATGTGTTCTAATATTTTAAAATTAGAATAAAAAAAATAGCCAATTTAAAATAAAGAAATACGTATTTTTATGTTTTTTTGATATTCCATATTATTGATTGATAATTATTAAAAAACTACATGTACAACAAATAAGATACATTTTGTTTAGGTTTCATAAACAATTTAAACATATGTTATGCTAAGACCTTAGTCCTCAACCATGATTACAAATGTATACAAATGTGCAGTGGCGGCTCGCAAGTAAATTCATTGGAGAGACTGAAAATTTAATAAAAAAAGTTTAATACAAAAATGATAAAAAAAAACCCAAAAAGTCTAGTATATCTGTTTTTTTTTCTGTATTTCCATAGTAGAAAATGTAATAAATATATATATATTTATAATTTAATTTATTATATTCTAATAAAATTTGTGACTTGTGTATAATACCAATAATAAATAATAATATCATTACTACACGCGGCTATACAATGTCGAATAGCTAAATTAAATGGTCTAATACGATGCACTACACGATGCAGGTTTTCGTGTTTACAGAAAAATACGTGAATATGTGACGACCGCGATGCGAACAGCAGAAACTCCGAATGAGTCTAGTCTCAATGTACTGAATAGCATATATAGAATCTACCCCCATCCTGCGCCTTGTCATTCATATGAAATTTGTATATACAATTGAGTCTCTTGAACGGTAGACTCCCGAACTAGCGACCGTCATCGTTATCGATATTTTTCGCCGGTATTATTATTGAATGACTCATTATTAATGTAAAAATAGAATACAAAATATTATACTATCAATATTAATATCGAAAATCATAATAATTATTTTTAAAATGAATAAAAATATTAAATTATAATATAATTTTCTTCAAACTTTTTTAATGCATTATTACTTATTTTTATGAGGAGTCGCCGTCTCAAAGACTCCCCTGACGAGCCGCCACTGCAAATGTGTCATGTAAGATAGTATTATTAATTTAAAATAATATCATTTTACATGATAGATGATTTTAATAAATGTAATATTTAATATATTTATATTTTATGCCCTATTCATATTATATTAAACAGTAAACCCTCGATTACCCATCTACTTCTGTTATACATCACTCACCATCATAATACGTTATCATGAATTATAAGTAGAATATTGCATGTCCATATTATGAATACACACAAGGTATTTTTTATCTGTTGATAAATTATATCTTAATAACTCATTTTTCAAATAATTGTATTTAATCTCATCAGATACACTAGTATGTTTTATATTAAAATTAATATATAATAATTATAAATACAAATATAGGTATTAATTTTTTTTTTAATTTATCTAATTCAATTATCTGCCACTGTCATAGTCCTATTGCAGGTGATTCTACAATATAATTAATTGATAATTAAATTTTCTGTATAATATTTCATTTATTTTGAATTTGAGTTTGAGATAACAATTTATTATATGCTTAATTAAATAAAGCAATTTAACAAATGAAAAGTAATTTTGACTAATTAAAATATTTAATTTTAATAGGAAGTAAATGATTATTTATCTAACTCGATTCCACCTGATCCAAATGTATTCACAGAGTCTTTAAAAACATTACCAGTTCTAGAAAGAGAATTAAGACAGTTACATACATTTACCAACCAATATGAAGCACCGGTAATCTAATTATGTTAACATATTTAAATTTAGTGCAAATCAATTATCATTGTAAAATAATGTTGCTTATACATTTTGCTAATATATTTGTCAATTATTAATTACTTTCAGCCTTTACCATTACCTTTCCAATATCAAAATAATTTTAATTTTGTTAATCAAAATTATGGTATTAATCTACCAAGTAATAATTGTGGTCCAATTAGAAGACCAATTCCACTTCAAGGCTCAAATCCTATACCACGAGTAAATAATTGCATGCTCTAAGAATTGATTAGTTATGTCTTTTATAATTTTGTTTGCCTTTTCAACATTGGTTATTAATTATTATTAAACTGGTTTTAGCATAATAAATGTTGTGCTTAAATAAACTATGTGTAATATTTAATGTGCTTTAACCCTTATAACCCTGGCAATGGGTATTTTTTTAAAGCTTGCTTCTATGTAATATAATGTATTTGTATAATTATGAAGTATATTTTTGTTAAATTTATAAATATAATTTTAACCTGTGTTTTATAAATGTAGATTAATATATATATAATATAATTAATATAATTGATATATTTAAAGCTACATATATATATATATATATATATATATATATATATATATATGTAGCTTTAAATATATCAATTATATTAATTTAATGTTTATATTTTATACACATGCGTTGATATTCCTTCACAATAATAATACATATTGAAACTACATAGCAGTTATATATCATGTAAAGTTTGTACCAACTAAATAAATTAAATATTTACTATGCGTTTCCTTGGTGATTGGTTGCTATTTATATTTAATCTGTATATAATTACTTTATAAATACTTATTATTTCTTTTCAGTCTGATATATCAAATAATAATAATTCATATATTACAGCATATGTTAAATAACTTATCTAATGTAATATTAAGTCATAGTCTTAAAATCTATTTACCTGATTATAAATTTGATATGTTGTGAATGTTATTTTTATTGGTTTACAGTTATGGATATTATGATAGGATGAATATACGTTTTGTTTTAAAACAAATTGTCCTTTTTTTTAAGCATAATATGTCTTATTTGTCCCAATAAACTTCATATTGGATAATCTTTGCTTTGTTTTTAGAAAATAGTCCAGTTTTGATTTCATTATCTGCTTATATACGTAAAAGAAAAATAATGTAGAAAAACAATATTTTTTCAGTCATTTTTTGAATTGTTGAAACTAAAGTCAAAAGTTATATTTGTGTAAACAACAATTTTTGTATAACGAGTATCAAGTGCTAATTAACAATTGTCAGCAATAAACATGAGACATAATGTATTGGAATATTTAAAAGAGTAATTATGAATCCAAAAATCCTTTCAAATGGCACACTTTACCTAATAGGCAAACATTAACTCCAAAATACCTTTACAAATATAAAAAATAAAATTGAAATTTTTTTTAGAGTTAAGCCAAAATTGTTTGTTTTATTTTTTTTTTATGTATATGGTAACCATGGTTGTCCTCAGGTTTTTTTTGGGTGGAATTAAAAAGCATATTAATTTTGGGGGCCCTAAATCATCATAACATGATATGATAAAAATAAATAGTCGGAGAAAAAATGCTACCAAATTTTACCAACCAAAGTCATTGAAACTCATGATATCAGTAACTTATGATCTTCAGTATTAATATAATAACACTAATAAATAATAACTATAGTCACCACCAACTGCTACTTCGTGTTAATATTTGAAATAACAAATTTCTATTTTGGATATTTATTATTCATATTTACATATGACATCATGACAATTATTATAGTTAAAAAAAAATGGAAACATAATCCGATAATGTAATATTATTATAAACTACAGAAACAAATAAAATTGTTTTATTGAAATTTCATAAAGAAAGAAGATTTTAGCATTGATGGGTCCTAATTGGTAACACCATGTATCTTAACCATTAGTATTATTATTCAACTAACACATAAGTTTATCTATAATTTTTTAGAGGCTCCTTGAAATTGCCCTTAATGAGACCCTGGACAAAATGTTCCATTGTCCCTCTCACCCTCTGAATGCCTCTGATGGTGATATACTGATATGACATATTTTTATAATAAAATTGGTACATAGATCATCTATTATGGTAAACTATAAGTATCAATAGTTCAAATTTTACCACTAAGACTAATTAATCATTTATTCAATAAAATTATTTAGATTATATTTTAGTGGCCATTGGCTTTTGTTTACACTTGTTTTCCTGTGCCTTCAATAATGAAATTTATAAATAAAAAAGTCAACTAACTTTTTCTTTGTGCCAACTCATAAAAATGGTTTAAAGTAAATATGTGAAAAATAAAATTGTAAGTTTATTTAAAGTGTTTACTATGTTTTATAATGTGTAAATTTAAAAAATTTTAGTATGTGAATACCTGCAAATATTAATGAATAATAATATTATATTTGGTTATTATTTTTAGTTACAAATGTTTATATGCATGAGTGCATTATTAGTTTTGCAATATTTACAATTATTTTAAATTTATAATTTATAGTACTATTGTATTGCAAGTTCTACTAACTGTTAAAATTGTACGTGTATTAACATATTAATCATAACACTAACTCATTGTTTCATAGAATGTTTTCAACGTACCTCCTGGGTTCAGAGAAGTAAATGTAAATGGACATATAGACGATATTTTGACTAAACCTCCACCAAAAGTCATTTCATCAGCCATAAGTGTAGCTGACTTGGAAAGACAATTGGTATTTGTTATTTTTTTAAAAAACATAGTATTTTAATATATTAATAGAATTGGGATTTTGGTGCCCAAAAATGTAGAAAATGGTTCCTAAATAATATTGTAGAAACGTTAACTATTCTGTAAATTTAAGTCCACTTAATAGTAGTAATAGTAGAAAATTGATCTGAATTATATTTTTGTAATTTATGGTCTGTTGTAGAAAAGCCAGAAGAAATAAAAATGGCAAAAAAATAAAAATTGATCATGAAAAACGTAGGTACATTTATGATTTGTAAATATAACGCAAAATGCATCAAAATCCTAGCACTATTTAATGATAATCATAATAAACATTAGTACCTATGTGTATTTTGATTAAAATGTATTTCATGTTTTTTTTATGTGTTAATTTAATTATAATTAGTTAGTTGTCTCAGTATATCTTTGTATACCATCTATGACATAAATATTTGTATTGAAAATAATGTTTTATTTTCATTGCTGATATGAAAACAATAGGTACCTACTAATACAAATATAATTAACATTTGATATTGTTCATAGATCGATGCTGTAAAAGTAAGTCCATCTTACAATCGTCCTGTGCCAGAAGTAAACCAAGGATATTTACCTTTTTCTCCATACTATAAACATGAAATTCCCCAGTACAATTTACCAAATGTTCGTGTTGTACCAAAAAGTAATTTATTTTGTATCATATTTTTATACTTTTATTTGGTTTTTCTTAATAACACTATCATAGTTACCATCATGGCAAGGTTAAATTATTTCGAACTATAACACCTTGATTGTAATATTTAGTATTCAGAAGTTGTAGAATTTGCATTTATCTGTATACTAACGGTTTATAGCAGATAAAGCATAAACTTATTATATACAATGACGAGATTTAAAACAAACATTTAAAATGCATTGTTTGTCAATTTTTTGAAAAAGTGCTTATTTTATTAATTTTATTCATCTTTAATAGTTACTTTTATTACTTTACATATTTAAACTTGGTTTTTTATTTTCCTAAAAATTTGTGCAGAGTAGCAAAAAGCAATTTTTTTAATAATGCCACGTTTTTGTTACAGCTGCTTATTGTGGCACAATGTATTATTATTTTTATTCAACCAGTTTTGATTTTCATTAATATTATAGATAGTTTTAATAAAATATAGCATGTTATAATATATTAGTATAGTAACTATAATAATTTATTTTTTGAGCCTTAAGAATAAAAATTATTTAATTCTTTTGCATATAAATTTCTTTTTTTTTTTTTATTTCAGATTTTCCAAGGAATAATAATAACGTTTCAAGAAATCTTATAAATAATGTTAAGAGATTCAATAACAACGTGGGATATCAAAATTTTCCTAAAATGGTTAGTTATACAATGTTTTCTTTTCAAACCAGCTAAATATAGTAAACTTATGGAATATTGTAACTAAAATTGTTGGGTTTTAAGTTTATTTAGATGGTAGAAGTTATTGAGAAAATGTACTAAACACTCTTGTCTCATTATCTTAGGAAAGTTTTTGTGTGTTAGTTAATTAGACATCAAATTTATCTACTTGTTTTGTATACAATATTTGTTTACATTTTATAACCCAAATATTGAGTCACAAATGTATAACATAAAAATATACAAATATATAACGTTTATTAATTACACAATATCTATATAATATTAACATTTTTTTTTGTTTAATAAATAGGTATAAAATATAAAACTAGTAAAATAAATATATATTATTTTTTTAATTACCGAAATATACAATTTATTTTTAATAATGCAACACACATTTCATAAATTCAAACTGGATTTTTTTCCTTTCGTATTTTTTAATTTCATTAAAAATATAATTCTTTCAAAATAAAGTTTTTTTTTCTGGCTTTTAATGTTTCACTTCTAATTTTAATATTAACTTTCGTTTTTGTTCAATAATGAAAAATTATTTAAAATAGTGGCCTAATCACTGAGTTTACCTATTTCAAATGGAAAATTTTAGTGTCACAATTACAGTATAATTTTTTGAAAAAAGGTTTATTGTGGCCCACTTTCTGGGCGCCGAAATTTTTTGAGTTCAACCTACCAACATTTATTTTTAATTTAATCAAAAAACAATATGCTGAACATACAACATTGCGCACGGTGTATGAACCTGTATTCTTTTGAAAAAATATTCTTACTTGCAAGCTATTAGCGCTTATTATAGTCATATCTTTATTACCAATTAATTTCAACATTTTTTTCAGAAGAATTACACATTTGACGAGCAGTCAGATTTTACTGATTATGGTGCTGGGTTTATGACAGTTAGGGAAAAACATTGGTTGGCTGGAATACAAACTATACAGTTCCATAATAGTAACCCATTGGAAGAAGATTACTATTTTACGGTTAGCAAAAGAATGCAATGATCAATGATAAATTAGTGATTATCTCTAAAAATATAAAGTTTAATTAGTTTTTAATATTTATTTTTTCAAACATGTACTATATACAAATGTTCCAAAAGTCCCATATCACCCTTAGTATCTCCATGGAAAATGAATATATTTAAATATAATTGTTTTTACAGTAAAAATAAAGAAATTCTAATTGAATGGCATAAATTATAAATTAATTTTTTAGAATTTTTAAAAAAATTAGAATTTTCTTATGTATTACTGTAAAAAAAATGGCATTAAATATATATTAATTTGCCACAGAGATATTAAGAGTGGCGATATGAAACTTTTGGGACATACTGTGTATATGTTACGGGTGAAGTACAAAAATGGTTAGTGTACATATTACCCGGGTAATGTGAACCTCATCCATATGAACAGTGTAATGTATACATCATCCACCTTAAATATGTAGTATCCAATCAATTTATGCATTATCCGGTGTACTGTGGATAAAGTATTCGTATAACTATAATCGTAAACCTATAACGTCGGTACAACATGACCAACGCATCAAACACTTAAAATGGTACAAATTATACTGAGTCTTTCTAGTAGCAAAAACCAAATTATACCAATTCAAAAAAAAATTATTTATTATTACTATTAAACTATAAATTATATTATTAGAATAATTTGAGTTTGGATGACATTTAGAATTACAAAGTATTCCCCCCGGATTTGCATTTACATTTATTTGTTAAGCATTTAGTTTTACATAAACACTTCTTAAAACCTTGACCACCGGAAATAGATTGTACATTAGCTATTTCATCCAAAGATTTTTTTGTAGCTAAAACTTTCAAAATATCTATTAATGGTTCAGAACATACAGTAAATTGATTTCTGGAATAAAGTTGATGAAGAGTGCCATTTTTATTACCGAGTTCGTAATATTGATTATCACTAATAGATACAACCGCAAAGAGTACATTCTGTGGATTATCTTTACTTCTGTCTACTTCTGGTAGTTTGACTTAAACTGTGTCGCCAACATTGCATGGTGGGAATTTGTTAATGGATCTGAACTTCATTTTTTTTTGTTTGTTGCTCAAGCGATAATTTTGAATTGCTTCTCTCATTTTCTATGGTGTTCTGAAACATTTTTAATAAAAATAAAAAACATTTTTTCCTAAATAAAACTTGTTTTGTAATAATTACTTTTTTATCACATAAACTACAAATAGATGTTTGTCCATTACCAAGAGTACAGCCACACGATTCACAGCAACTAGATACAGTACTGTCCTGTTAAGAAAAAAAGTAGAAGTGATTAAACCTGGTTTAACGACTATATATTGCTAACAATTTACCTCTTTATCGGAAACACTATGATTGTCTCCTTGTTCATAGTCTGACACGACACTTTGTAATATTTCTTCCAATTTTTGTTTAGTGGTTAATTTTTCCACTGCTTCAACTGGTAGTAAAGATGATGACAAATCAATTTTCACATCAGTACCAAACATGGACATGTATGGAGATCTTTTAATGCCATCGTGATAGACCCTATTTTTCATTAGCTGTACAAATTGAAGTCCCTTTGACCATGATTTACAGTTATTTGTTTTCATCCATGTTATCAACATTTTTGTGTCTTGGTTTGCTCTCTCAACACTCCCTTGTGACTGACTGTGGCATGGCTTTCCACGAACGATTTTTAGTGTGTCTCATATTTATTTTAAGTCTTCTATTATTTTATTTACAAACTCACGGCCATTATCAAATTGTAATATCATCGAAGCTCCGAAAATACAAAATATGTCGATAAGATGTTTTGCAACTTCTTCTGCTCTCTTTGTTTTTAAGGGTCTTAGTTAAACGAATTTAGTAATGTGATTGTGGTATACCATAATATACCGGAACTCTCCACCCCCCTACGACTATATATCAATCAGGTCCACTTGGCACCTACCATTTCCGAAAACACCATTGATTTAATCACTAGACCCTTGTTTTTAAATTTTTGTTTAGATTGACACGATTCACAAAATTTTAAGTAAATAGAGACACTGCTTCTTGTGTTATATTTTTATACTCTTTTTTTAACTTCAGTGTTTATGCGGTGTTTTCCACCATGCCCAATACTCAAATGTACATTGTGTAGCACATCATAGATATTTTCATTAGTAATATAGTACAAAATGTTTGTATTACCTTCCAACAACGGCAATATTAATTTATCTTCTCCAATATTAATGAGGTCGTATCTTTTCAAAATTCGATATTCCTTGTTACTTTTTATTCCACTTGATCTCACATTTTTAATTTCTGAAACTATTTCGTTATACTTAACTGTCGATAAATAAACTGAATTATTATTTTTTTCATTGACTATTTTATAAAACACTCATAAAATTTTTCACGTGAAGTCATTTTAAAAACCTATTATATGTACGACGCGTGTATTAAAACGAACTAGCACTGTACTAAATATTATTCCGTGTGTTTCTTCATAAATATTTATTTACAATCGTTATTTTATCAAAGTACTTTACCCACTTATTTGTAGATAATGTGTAAAATACCCGAGTAATGTATGAAATAAACGTTTTATAAATAGTATTTTTACTTTATCCAATAGGTATAGGTAGTGTACACATTACCCAGATAATGTGAACACTAACCATATTTTGTACTTTACCCGTAACATATATATTATATAACCATCAGGTAATAATATAAAGTTTTTAATAATTCTAAAATAGACAAATATAATTGAGTTTCTTATGTAATAAAATATTATATTTTGATTTTCAAATAGTAGCTATTGTTTTGTTTTTAGTTACTAAAACATTATTGTTACTAACTGAAAATCAAAAGCAAATGATTAAGAAAAAAAACAGTTAAGGGAAAAATTCATTTTTTTAAAAATAATTACTATTTTTATAAAATATAACATTATACTTTACAATTTTTTACAATTTACAGATGTATCAAAAGCGCCATCATGGTTCAAGTGGACCAAAACCCAACAGTAATTTTCATCAACCAGATAACCAATCCAAATTTAACAATTCATATACACAATTACACTTTGAAAATTCTTTAGGAAAAGTCTTGGTGTGTTACTCTTATCAATATTCTGAATGATTATAAATGTTAATAATATTATCAATTATTATTATTAATTGCAATTTAGGTTTTTATGGTTTATAACTAACCAGTTTTTCAAAATTATTGAACTTTAATTAATATAATAAAATATTTTTTTTTTTTACTTTGGCTTTAAAATTAATCGTATTCTGGTAGAATATATAATTACCTAAAGTTCATAGAGAAATTAACTATTTCTCGATAATGGTATTTGAAAATCATATGCTAAGTTTAAATCTCATAAAGTCCTTATCTGTATGATACCAATGCTCAATAATATATAACTATTAAATTATAACTTTTTTGTATCATAACTTAAAAGGTTTATGGTTTTATTTTTAAACATCTTATTTACTGAAAATAGAAAAAATTAACGCTTTTCATTTAAAAATATCCATTATACTTTTTTTATTCCATTTAGTGAAAATATTAATTCTTTAATATTTAATTAATTTTAAATATTGTTTTTTTAATGTACATATATTTTTAGATTGGTAGTGTGATAACTCCAAGAAAGATGATTGATATAGAAACAAATGATTTTGCACCATCTTCTGCATCCTCAACAGACAGAGCAATAGTTTCCCAAAAAAACTCAAAACAAATCCTTTTAGAAATTGAACATGTTGGTTATATTATATTTTATAAATATTTGTGTACAGTGTTCATCAAATATAAAATATATTACTTTTCAGATGTATATACCACTACTGAAAATAGAACAAACATACTATGCAATAAGGAACAAAGCACAAGCCACTCCCACTGTACAACAATACATTGATGAATTAACAGAAATTTTATCTAATCATTTACATCACTTAGTTTCATATGTGACTATACGTAAAGGAAAAGTAAGTAATATAATAGTACTTAAACTAATAAAAACTAATTTATTTTTAGAATTATGATTTATAACTGATATTGAAAACTTATTATATGAATTTATTCGTCTTTTTCATTTGATTACTAGCAATTGGTACATAGAATTTTACCACATCTAAAAAATCCGTCATTTTTATGGAGTGTTTTTTTTGGCCCTTCAATTTGTACAATAATTTCAAAAGATAATGAAGATCAATTATTGTTATTATTCTTGCCGTACATAAGACAATGGATATTTTGTTTATGTCTTGCTGAATTGAATCAAATTGCAGAGTATTTAATGAAGAATCTTTCATTTGTTTTGATAAGTGTTGTAAGTAGATACTTCTTATTAATTAAATTTGTTAATAATAATGTTTTAATATTGTAATAATATGTACATATTATTATTTTTATTAAAAAATATTTTTGATTTTAGTTTGGCATATCAGTCATAGCAAATATGATTGAACGAGCAGAAGAAGTTCGACCCTTAACAGAACGAAAAGTATTGAAACAATGGAGTATTTTCATAAGTAATGTTACAATTGTTGGTTCAGAAAATACAATACAGAGACCAGTTATAGGTTTGGATAAAAAAATTTTAGAACGGCACCTCGCATATTTGCCATTACACCAATCCGTTACAATTGAAAAAAAATTAAACCTTGTTCAAAGAATTAGTTTCTTGGGTGACACAACTAAGAAATAATCATCATTCATGACTTTCTTTAGTCTTATGTAGGAACAATGATTACCATTATCATTGCATAAAATTATACTACAATTGATATATTTCTTTGAGAACATTGGGGAAAACTATAATCTCTCTTGCACTATATTTTCTAGATATCTGAATGTTGATGTTGTAAATAATGTTGAAAGTTTTTTAATTTAAACTATTCATTTTACATTTCATTGTCAAACACTTGAGATTTTGTTAAGCTTACTATGCATTTGTCACCATAAAACTTGGTATTTTTCTTTTCATATTTACCTTATTTTTGTTCCCAACTCATTAATACTTAGTTAAATATAAAACTATTTCTTAATATAATTAGTTAATTTCTATGTTCATAATCATTTTTATCAAAGTATAATTTTAATTTTGCATTAAAGTTATTATTTATTAATATAATAAATACTTATTTTTATATTAATGTAGTTCCAATGGATTATCATTGGAATTATCATTATATTTTTTAATATTAACTAAAGGAACAATTTTTTTTTTATAATTTCATTTATTTTTGGAAAAAGTAATTTAATACAAGATACTAACCAATTTCATAATTCCTACATTTTTTTTTAAACATAATTTATTCTATAAAATTACCTGATATAATATTGTATTTGTATTAACATTATTTAATATTGAGTTAACTAATTAATAAAATATGTCTATGAAATATTTATTATTAAATAATTCGAGTACTAGATATTTTGCTATCTATAGTAGGTATAAATCTTATACATTACTCGATAAATTGCAATACTTCGATAACTGAATGTGCAAGTTCATAATCAAGGAAACTAATTTCTGAACAAAATTAAAGTACCTATATAATTCAATTTCAAATTTAATTGATCCCTATTATTGTGTTTGGATTTTTAACTATTTATTAATTTGGTTTATAAATTAATACTCTATTATTATTATATGATATTATCTTAAATATTGAAATAGAAAATTTGAAATAACCAACCATACATTAAATAATTTATTAATGTTATGTCAATATTAAATTTATGTATTAAAAAATATTGTTAAATAAAATAGTAGTGTAGATTAAATTATTACGTAATATATATATATATATCATATACTTAGAAAATCTTTGAAGATAGATATTTAATTTTGTTGAATTATGGTTTTATTTTTAAATTTTAAATTAAAAAAAAAAAACTAATGATTTATAACAAATTTTACACGATTAAAATATATTTAAAATATTATCGCCATTGATGTATTATAATATTTATTTAAAATTGAGTGATTTTCATTATATTATATATTTTTTAAGTCTCCCTGTATTGTAATTAAATGTTGCTTAGTGAATTTTTTTTATTTAATATTTTTTTTGTGTGTGTATAGAATATTTATACCAGAATGCTGTATTATTTGAATTCGCCATTTTTTAAATATTAAATTGGCAAATTCTCTTGGTACACTCTGTGGATGTAATATACAAATATATATATATATATATAATATAAATTATGTGTAATAAAATTTAGTTTATTTATATGTCTATTTGTATAATTATTTTAAAATTTGTTATATGTAAAATTAAAAAAAATAAAAATGTATTGTTTTTAACTTCCTAATCACAGTATTGTTGTTTGTTTTATTGAATTGGATACATTTCAAGCTGCTTTTTGTAGTAGATATATTAAAATATGATAATACAATAATTATTATTTTTTAAAAACTGTTTTATATTTAATCAACTATCAAATATGGACTAATGACTTTTATAAATATAGTAAAATATTAAAAATTTGGAAAGGTAAAAAAAATGTAAAAAAATATAAAAATGTAAAATTATAAAATTAATTATTATTAAATTATAAAATGTCTATAAAATTAATATACACAAAATAGAAATACAAATATAAGTTTTGATCATAAATTATGTAAATTTAAACTTTAATATTTTGTAATGTTTCTGTTTGCGATATTATATTTAGTACTGTTTGTGTATAAACAGAGACAGCTGTAAGACGTATATTTATTTTATTGTTAGATCATACATAAAAAAACATTTAATAGAAAAAAAAATTATTAAAACATACTAACATTTAATATATAATATAAATTAGTGACTAGTAATGAAACATTGCACGAGTTCAAACTTTTTGAGTGTACTTTCAATGCATTAGTTGCAAAAAGGCCCAAATATCTTTTTTAGAGTGTAGATTATTTTTATTAAATCTGAGAAATGCCATTTTTAATGATTAGGGGTGGTAAACCTTTTTCAATTCACATGCTATTAAATATTGTAATCAGTTTTAAAAAAATTGTTACATGCCCATTAACATTTTTTCTAAGGATGACGTTGTTACTAACATTTTATGGTTTGAATTAGGTTTGATTTAAACACAAGCAGATTTATCATATTATTCCTCTGTTTTGATTTGATCAAATTCGTTAATTTCAACGTACCATAGATTGCTACCTTAATTATAGTACATATTTTATATTTTTTGGTCAAGTATCGGAACTGATTTTCCCCAAGCCTTTATGTCTATGATAAGCATTCAGTCTTTATTAATTTATTATAAAATACAATTTTATATTTCATTAATAATAATTAAAATTACAAATATAAAATAAAATTACGATCAATATAAATTATGTAAATTTAACTTTTAAGTCTTTGTTTCCATATGATAGGTTTATTTCCAAACCAATGAGTGGACTAATAGTACTTAACCATGCTATTAGGGGATTGAACCTAAACAAATAAATATTTATAAAAGGTATTTATAATTAGTTATAGTCATACATTTATAAATATAGTATAATACATAATATACACAGATTTTATAAAGGAATTAACTTGTATACATAAATAATAAATAATCATTACTTAATTTAAAAACTTTCAACTTACTCAAGATTATTTTTTGAAGAAAAACCTAACATTTCCAAAACATGAGTATTCTTACAAGGATGTAATCTGAAAAACGGTGTATTAGAAAATGGATGCCCCTAAAATGGTAATAATTTGATTATTGCACAAGTTTAGATTTCAAGTTAATTTATAAATAAAAAAATGTTAAAACCTCTTGAGTTATAGCATTCCACTTGTCGTGGACTACATTTTGTTTTAAAAAAGAATGAACCAGAGACCATACATGTTCTAACGAAAGTAAGTTTCCATCTAAATATAAAATTTAATAAATATTTTTTTTTGTTCTGATATCAAATTGGTAAATACTTCATAAATTACCAGTATACCACATATTAAAGAACACATCAGGACACGAATAACTTAGATTGTATAATATGTGATACTCGCAAACAATTGGAATGTTGTCTTCTGTATGAGAATCTAAAAATTAAATTCTTTAATTAAAATATCTTTTGATTTATAATTTTAATATTTTTAATTTTATTCAGATATAGCTACATTAACAAATATCTAAGGCCTATAAACAACTGCCTTCACACAAATATGATTTAATATTTGTAATGATTAGTAATAATAAACATAAAATGTTATATTTTATTTAAAAAAATATCGTTCAAGACATATATAAAAATTTTATTGAAGCTAAGGCTGTTCTCAACCAATATGCATATTATACACTACTTATTATTGATAAAAAAAACATGGATAACATGTTAAAGAAAAATGTATTTAGTTGCAATTTTGTTTTACATTAAAATGTATAACAAATTTTCAAACAAAATTAAAGTATTGTAACAAAATTTTTTCACAGATAGAGTAAGGTAGGAATATTAAATTGAGATTTTAATTTTATTGTGTATAATAATATGAGATACAATATATCATATTGTAATTAGTGTAGTTTAAATAAATGTTCTTACAATTATATTTTCATTGTGATATAGTTAAGATTAATAGTTGATAAACTAACCTGAGTGGTCAGATTTCAATGTAGATTTATTCTTTCTTTGAATCTCTTTTTTTACAAGATAATCGATGAAACTTCCATTCTGTAAACAAAATATTTAGTATTTATCAGTATAACATTAAATGTTTTATAACATGTTATGATTAAATTGTGTATAAACAAAAGTTGTTTTGTAGAGAACATTCAGAAATTATCATAATAAAAATATTAAATTTTAAATTTTAATCATTGGGTTTTTTTTTTGTTTTACCATTGGGCATTGGTATTGACATAAATTCCAACCATCGTCTATCAAGTCTGAATGGTTTTTTAAATCCGTAGCGTACTCGACAAATTGTTGGTACGTCATGCTCATGATTTGCGTACCTACAGCAACATAAGATGTCTGTGGCAATCCAATAACTTTTGTAGAAACTGCGATGCAGACATAAGTCATAACACCTCCTCGTTCGGTTACGACAACTGTGGTCGGGCACGTCTGTTCAATACTTGTAGAGAAAACGAACTACGATATGAATCGTTGGGTTTTATAGAGCAACTGCATTGTAACTATTCGTGATGTATGAAATCTAATTTTAAGAATCAAGATCTACGGGCTACGATGAAGAATACAAAAATGTATTATCCAAACATTCGAAACCCCGGCGTCACGAACCACTGTTATCACTATTTATCGGTTGACGACGTATTATCACGCGGTACTAGGATGATACCACAGATACAGATAACACATTTTATTAAATCTTTATGATACGCTAATAACCGCGGTGGGCGGCCGCTCTAACTCAGAACTCGCTCGGCACCGCAAATTGGAATTATTGAATGTCAGAGAGCATTGAACTCGACAGCTGGCACTGTTCCAGCACTGCGTCGTCGTGTGGTAACGCGCGATGACGTCCTCCTAGAAATCGTTTTCATGTTCTGCCAAGGCGCATTTTTGCTTTTCGTTATTGTCGTTTTTCAGGGTGCCGTTGTGGCCGTGGCCCGTGGTTGTTATGACCGTCGTCCGCTTTGTCATGGCCGTTATCGTTTTGCTGTCCGTCGGTTACCCCACAAATGATTTTAGGCTAACAGGGGACTATACGACTCGCAGCGTTGGCGGCGGTGCGCGCTCCGTCTAAACGTTACGGCGGCGCTGGGCGCCGCCGACTAGGTCCCTGGTACCCGATACAACTTTTTGAAGATTGAACCCATTCACAAAATAATATTTTTTTCCCAAAGACATTTTAAATATTTATGAAATAAAAAATACACTATCACAATATTTATCATGATAATATTATTGTTGTTATTATTATTATTGTTATCGTTTTTTCTTACGTGATATTAATATTAGGTATTACTACTCTTTAAACTTTCCTGATATCTCTAAGAACAATCTCTGAAACTTTCGTAAAAATTGGTTGCGTAGTTTTTGAGTCTAATCTACAAGCATACGGACGTTGTATTTTGTCGTACATTTGAATAACAAACAATAAATTAAGTACTATTTTATTTTATTTAAAGCAAATCCCATAGCAATGCCAGTATGTAATATCAATGTTTGTTTTTTAATTTAATTTATGTAACTAATGGCCAACCTAGCATAAACAAAAAAAAAAAATCATTCGAATTTGAAATTCAAATTCTAAATTTGAATTTCAAATTCAAAGGTGAGCCAACCTAAATTGCAAAATTCCATACACAACGAGGGCTATATTTGCTGTCAAAAATTATCTACCAAGATAATAAAATAAACAGCATGTAAATCGAAACAGTAATTTCAGAGATTATCACGGATATAAAAAAGTCACTTAAATATATACTTAAATAATAAATTACCTATTAAATTACAAAATATGTTACTATGTACCTATTCAGTGATAGTTTATCTTTTTATTCATGAAAGAATTTTTAAAATCTGTTTGGTAGTTACAGAGATTACCCCCTACATATAAACACATAGTTTATCTTTATAATATACCTAATATTATAGTACTTATTATAGATGTCATAAAATATTTTATCCCATATTTTCAAATTAATTTACATTTAGGTACTATTTATAATAAAAAATACTATAAATAACTATATTATAGTATAATATATGCTACATAAAATTACAAGTCTACTGTTTAAATACATTTTTGCATTATTGAATATATGATTCATAAAGCAAATAAATTATTATTCCTAAGAAAAATCAAACCTGCCTTACACTATTGAATAACTTCATTGAAAAATTGCATTTTGTATGACTTAACTTTATTTATGTTGACACTTTTTAAAAATTATAAGGAATTTAATAATTATAAGCAGTGTTATAAAAATACTAATATTTGAGACAAATTTTAAATACTATTTTTTTTTTATTAATAATTAGTGCATAAATTACTTTAGTATTTTAACAAAGATATGATTTTTTTATTTATCATAATTTTTCTTATTCTACATTTTTGACCTAATGTAAATTAAGTTCAAAAAATTTTATTATTAATATCATCTTTGTGTTTAATAAAATTAGATTAACAATAAGTTAAATTCAATGTTTATATTATATTTTTAAGTATACCAACCTTTAATAATTTGGACTACCTATCACACTAAAAATATTAAAATAAGTTACTATAATTACTGTTTAATCTAGTCTTATACTTTTGTTTTGGTTAAATTAGTTCTTAATATATTTATTAAACACGTGCAATCAAATTTGTGTACTTAACATTTCATCCAAATTTCATAGTAAAAGTAATATTCACTTGAAACCAAGGTAGACTGATGTATATCAATCTCCTTTGAATTTTGATGCATTTGATATCTCATTGTCATTAATGAAATTTGGAAAAAACAATACCTAACTGATAAATACTAATAGCCGATAGATACTGGCAAGAACTATAAAGATCAGATATTCATATTTACTGTCGGTCCATACTAACTCCGTTTCTTTTAAAGGTGGGAAGTTTGGATTATTTTTAAGATTTGGTTCTTATGGATTGGTTCTTATGGATTGGTTCATTAGAATATTAGTAGTATTAAAGAAGAGTATTTATGTTTTTCAGTCTTTTTATTATTGAGTTATTCACATTAACCATAAATGTTTTAATCATAACTTAATTACCTCTATAGCTTAAAGTAATTGCCACTGGTGTAAATGTAAACTATAGGCCTAACTCTAGAAACAAATAAAAAAAATAATAAACTAGATATTTCTTTATTAAGATATTAAATTTAGGTAAGTAAGCATATTAGAAATAGGGAAATATTTAATTATAAATCTATGTATTGGACCTCTTGGTATGCAAGAGCTTCAGTTTCAGATAAACTAATTTATAGGTCTATGGTTAAAGTACCTAAGTAAATAAATAAATATACATATATAATAATATAATACAAATTATGTTATCAATTAAAAAAATCTTTCAAGCATTAGTTATAAAAAAAATAAAAACACAACTTATTTTTTATAAATAATGCAAATAGCACATACCAATTTAATTCGACAAACAATACAATTATTGTTTCAAATAAGAGTAAAATGTAAAATCTTATACAATGCCAAAATATGAATAGTGAAAAACTCAATTTTATAATAGTTATTACTTTATTATGAAACATACACAATCAATTAAGATATATATAATACTATACAATTTAACTCCTTAAAAAAACTAATTATCTTAATTTAACACAATAAACATATATATATATAATTAAATATCTATATTAAGTAATCTTTTTAACTATAATAACAGTTCTATGAATTAATTAGATCTACCTAATTTATAATTAGTTTGAATACAATTAGAAAAAACAAAAAAACTGAGTACGTGACTTTTCTAAATAGAAGCTAGATTTCAAGTATACCTCTACATTGAGTAAGTAACTGTAATGGCTGTTTTAACTTTGAAAAGATAAATCTTTGTATACAATGATATGTGAGCCTTAATTTATAAGGATATTTTATTATATTCAATATATTATTTATATTGCATAGACAATGACATTTTTAAATGCAATATTTACAGCAAAAATTAACTCAACCTACTGTATCACCAATAGTAAAATAAATTATTTTAACAATAGCAATAATATCATAAAATATACTTAGTGATGTAGGCTGACAGACCGTTTTTGGCTGGAATTGTTTTTTGTATAGAATGATTATTTTAAAACATTATTAAATTCAAACTTAACACATCCATTACAGTGCCCTACATAGTACTTAATAAATAGCAAAGCGTTACCCACTTGCTCACATTTTTATAACATGATTTCTTAAATACCTTATAATAATTTAAAAGCTTTAAAAATGTTCATTATATAAAATTATATTTATATGGTTACAAATTTGAGATGAAAAAACTATAGTAATAAGCATATAATAGGTACCTACATAAATGTTATTTTTTATACCGAATAGATAGGTATTTAAAAACATAATACAATATATTATACTAAAAAATTAGATCTTTCAAAATGAATATATGTATATTTTAATTTACAAATTTGGATTTGTATTATAATTAATCATCAAACATGTTCTAAACAATTTTAAAATTAGGAAATTTGCCTTTCAAACAAAAAAAAAATCAAAAAACTATTCACTATTTAAGTTTTAAATACTTTTTTTTTTTTATAGTGTTTTTAAACTAATTCCAAGCTTCCTAAGCAATAAATCTAATAGCCCATGAAATAAATGCAAACATAATAACCGAGCCCTAGTTATAACACATAATAATAAATTACTTTATTGTTTAAGATAATGCCACTTCAAGGTCAAATATTTGTATCCCACATAGGTTACAGCAGAATATCTATTCTGTCCAATGCTTGATCATAATTTATTTGTTAATTTTTAAAAAAATAAAACACCTTTTACAAAATTGCTTAGGTAATAAAATAAATAATAACTAACAGCAATACCAATGTATTTTCACTTTTCAATTTTAACAGTTTTTAATATTTAAATGTCTTAGGTCTTGATATATAATTGAATGTATTTTATTAATTTTATTTTTTTACTATAGGTAGCCATAAATAATGTACTATGCCTAATAATATACTTTAGTAATTTCTTCAACTAAAAACATAAATATCATCTTATGGAATATTTAAATGTAGTATACATATTATAATCATATGAAATCATTGTTTATACAGTTATAATTTAAATTATTTTCATTTTATAAACTGTTAGTTTTAGATAGAATTTTGACTACATCTCAAATAAAGTGCACCGTATCCATTTACTATTATTGATAATTGATCTGAAATCAATCATAAGGTAATTATATTTAGGTATTTAACTTAAAACATATATTTTATACAGTCTATGTAACAAAAAATATTCGAGTTACCTTAAATAAAATATTTACTTTAGGACTTCTGTTAAAATTTGAGTAATGCTAATTAAATATATATAATTAAGAGATGGGCAAACTACTCAAAATATCATAAAGTAAAATATTATCTTAAACAAAAAAAAGTGATGCAATAATGAGCATATATAGCATACTCACACATATACATATTATTATATATCAAATTTTATTTTACGATTATTGATTTCTGTATTAAAAAAAGAGTTTGCCCATTCCTCGTATAATATTTACTATTAAGTTACTAAGATGGGTCATTGTTGATTTTATTTCTTCCTCATTATTATCAACAATTGTCATCAAACTTTCTTCCAAAGTATTTATATAGTTATTATTAATTGT
This sequence comes from Pentalonia nigronervosa, assembly GCA_014851325.1. Classification (NCBI taxonomy): domain Eukaryota; kingdom Metazoa; phylum Arthropoda; class Insecta; order Hemiptera; family Aphididae; genus Pentalonia; species Pentalonia nigronervosa. Next base: position 35,399 of record JACXSJ010000305.1, read on the forward strand.
TCACGTATAAGATAATATATTATCTTGGTCAGTGGAAATTGGAAATAAATTACAGTAATAATATATTTAACATTAAATTAATACATTTAACATATATGTTTTTACAATAACAGGGGAATCAATATCTAAAAATAATACATATATATATTTATATTATTAAGTATCAAAAGGAAATAGAAAAAAAAATACCTGACTATACATTGTATATCATAACTAAAAATGTCAGAAAATAATAAAGCTGTTTTTTTTAAATGAATTATCATGTTCAAATTTTAATTTTTTGTTAAACCTTAGACAAGATATAGCTTCTTAATATTGGGTGGTTTTGGGATGTGTTTCTGTTTACATGTGATGATAAATATTGTTAGCATAATGAGGGGGTTTGCCCATTTTTTTTTACGGTTGTATTTTATCAAATATAATTGTTACCTGTTAATAGTAATTATTAATTACAGTTTGTCTTGAATATTTTAATTTTGTTAAATTTATGAAATTGAAATGTTATTGGTGGCCAGTGGGCATGAATTGGTATGGTTAGAGAAGTTTTCTTGAATTTTCTAGTAATAATTTATTAGTAGCACCCTTCTTCTAATTTGAATCCTAGCATTGCCAATGCATTTGATTAGTTTTTATCTTTTATCCCAGAAATTAATTAAGTTTCTAAAGAATCAATTTCAAAATAAAATACAAAATTATTATAATTTTTATTAAAAATGGTATCTGTAATAGCAACACTAATAACAGTATTCCATCATTAAGTATATGCATTTCATTTAAATATTATATTATATTGGTTTCTATGGATTTTAGCTACTTCTCAAGAAAGGTACTTAGTTTTCTTAAGTATTGTGACAATTTATTTCTACTTTTCCACCTCTTTTCATGCATAAAAGCAAGGCTAAGCAAATTAATTATTTTTTTTTTAACTCGATAAGTTAAATTGATACAGAAAAATGTAATTCAAGTTTAAAGTTTAAAGTTGATAGTTGCTTTTCTTTTTTTTAGCTTTTACAAGTTACAATTTAAGTAGTAAATAAAAATAACTTAACTTAGTTAAAAATCAGTTACTTTTTTTTATATAAAATTAATAATTATAATTTTTTTTGAAAGTAAACAAATAACATAGTAATTTAATAAAGGTCTTTCAGTTTTAAATAAATTGCTGTAAATACTTCATTATATACTTTAATACTTAAATCATTAATAAAATCAAATAAAATAATTAAATTGTTTTTTATGTAATTGTTTATTTCTGGTTTACAATTAAAGCAAATTATAATAATCAAAATCATTATTAAAATAAAATTTAATTATTTACATACACATATAATAAAAAAATTTATTGAATTCAGCTGTAATTCTATGAATGAATAAAAAATTAATAATAAGTAATAACTATTAATTAATAATGAATAATGATTAATGAGAATAAAAATGTGTATGTGATACTGAGTAAATAGTTATATTTTGCTTTTCTCAAACCTTAATATAAACTGTTACCCCTATACCTTTACTTATCTGTTTAAAATATATATAATTTATTCTGTGAATATGCAATACTATATCCATTATTATAAATTATTATTTATTACATATTTTATTTTTAAATAATATTTTATATTTCTACTTATTATATTTTTTTTTATAAAATTAATTTTTACAAAATAGAATATATTTTAAATCTATGATATTTGGAAAATATTAATTAATTTTATAATGTTCAATTTCTATAGCTAAGGATTGAAATTTTAAAACAAGGTTTCTTATAAATACTTCATATTACAATTAAAATATAATTTAAACACAGTTTTTTTTTACATATATTTTAAGTTAAAATTTTGGTAAAATTAGATATATAAACAAAGAATATATATTTTAAGTGTTATTTTGTTGTAATTTAAAAATATTATTCTTGGTTGCTTGAAACTTTTAAGTACCTATATTATTATATTTTAAAAACATAATGACATTTTCAAATGCAATGTTTTTAACAAAAATTAATTCAACCTACTGTATATATTATATATTATCAATTATTATACATATTAATATGTTTAATTGATGGCATTACAAATAGTATGATTAATTACATTAATAGCGATAATATCATATAATATAATAGGTAACTACTTAGTAAGGTATCTTATTAATATTGGCTGATAAACCTCCTTCGCTCAGAATTATTTTTCGAAAGCAATAATGATTTATCATTGAGTTTAACATTAACATACATTTCAATAATGAGGTAGATTGGTATACAAGATACCTAGATAAAGTATAGATGAGCGGTACCCATTTGTCGGCTTTTTTTATCAGGTTAAATTTTATAAATGTATTCTTGTTTCTAAAACAAATTTTTCCTCTACATTTACATAATAATATTATATTATACACACAAGTACTATACATAATCATTATTATAATTATCTGTGATTAATGATGTGAGTCGATTTTTATTAATATATTTCCAAATGAGTAGGTACACTAACACAATTTATTAAAATATATACAAAACAAATTATTGTATAAATGCAGTTTAGATCCCATTTTTAGAAATTTTTAATTCGGAAACACCATAATAATTATAAATATCTATACCTTATCATTTATAGTTATTATTTGATTGGGTTTTTTATTTGTAAATTATAATTACTTCATTAACAATAGCATAAAAATTAAGTAAGTACGATAAGTAATTTCTGATTCCACCAAATTGTCAAAGATGATAAAATTCAAAAACATAAAAAAAAATTGTTAATTATTGGTATTTTAAATTTATAAATATGATTTTGTAGTTTTTTGATCATAATTTCCATAGGAAGTTTAACCAACTTTTATTGAAAATACTATCATATTAAGCATGTAAATACTTACATTTTGAAAATATTTCAAGTGTAATTATTATTAATCAATTATTTTGGTGAATAATATGTTGTTATAATCTACTTTTACTTTTATAATAATGTGTTGCACTTTCATACATTGTTTGGTATCTATATAGGTATCAAGTTTAATTAACTTACATTATTATTATTATTATTATCATCATTTATTTTTTATATTATTAATTGTATGCTATTTTGAAACCCATAAAAATTAAGACTTAACACTAATTTAAGAGATATAGAGTTTTAAGAAGAACTTTATATAAACATTAAATTAAGTTGGTATAGGGGATATACTGGCTAACCTTTAAAAAAATAAATTCCAGAAAAATATATAATAACATTTTGTTAGCTCTAGATTGCTTACTTCTAAAAACAAAAATTGAGCTCTGCTAACTGACAATTTTTACATTTCTACCTCTATAACTTGTATCTTTATATTTTACTAGTAATTCTTAAAATGACAAAAAATACAAAATAGTGATTGTGAAAACCGGGTTATGGATAAACTAAAACCTGAGTTCGTCGGCGCTTTTGAATACTACCTAAAATGCATGGCGGAATATAACACACAAAATGTGTATATTATGAATTGATATTGATACCACACAAATTCATTCAATCCCACAAGTTACTACCACACATTGTAATTGAATTCGAAACATTTAACCTGCATAATTAAATGTGTTTTTTATATATAATTAATAAATACAGATTTTTTATGTAAGTACCTACTCATAAAATAAATAGAACATTTTCTTTGTTTATGAGTAGGGTTGGGATTTCAATATACGTTTAATTTTTCTAGTAATAGCTCGTGTTATGTCAACTCTGTTTCACATCTTGTCGAATACTTGAATGGATACACTGAGTTTTATTTTACATTTATTGAGATTTTAAGATTATTTAATACGAAAATTAAAATTTAAAAATGTTATTTCAAGATTCTATACTATGAACGTAAATAATCATTATTTATTCTTCATTTCAAACTCCAGAAAACTAATACAATTGAGACAAGCTAACAAACAATATATTATAAATCACCCAGGCAAATGAAAACATATGATCACCGAACACAAATAAATCAAATCCAGCACTATTAAATCAATATATCACTGAGTTATAAAATAATATGTTTCTATGTACAATATATGTTAAAATAGTTAAATATTAATTTTGTGTACCTACCTAATTACGGGTTGTTAGTAGCTGTTTTCAAATTTCATCATTTCACTGCTCACTCAGTCATCATGATGGAAACGCATATGTATAAAATTTAGGATTAAGGCCTAATTATATAAATTTTAATTCCGAAATTAGAAAATAGCTTTATTTAAGTTTTTGTCTTTAATTATTAAACTTTAGTGAAGTAGACGATTGTTTTATGGAATATTTTTCGTAAATTCAGCCTTAATCAGAAAAAATAGTCTAATTTTACAGCAGATTAGATAACCTATTAGTCATTAAAACAACAAAAATTGATATTATATTAAATATTTTAAAATTATCTAATTTTTTTATCACAAATAACATTGTATTACGCTTATTGTTATAAATATTGTATTTATTGTTTTATTTTATGCATTTTTTTTATTTTCATTTATTTACATATTTTAAGCCATGTGTGGTATAGTAATTGTGTATATAATATGTTGAGAATTTAAGGGTATCTGGTCCATGCCCCTAATAATTATAGTTATTTAGTGCCTTATTTAAAATTTTCAAGGCAATAACCTATTTTTATAGGCAATTTTCTTACATTTTAAGGCATATAATTCCTAGCACTGTAGTAATTTTAAGTAAGTATAGGTAACATTTTACATTTATATAGATAAACGTTACATAATATTATAACAATCGAAAATCAACTATTTTATTTTAGAATTTTAAACTGAGAATATGTATAACATAATTATATGATTAACCTTTATAGTTTAAATTGATAAATAAAAAAAGGCTGGCAAGTGGGTACCACTTTGCTGTACAGTAGGTGTCGAGTAATTCACTGTAAATGATGTGTTAAATTTTAATTCGATGATACATCAATGCATACGAAAAACGATTTTGAGTGAAGACAGTTTATCAGCTTACGTCAAAAAGTATATTTTATGATATTATTGTTGTTAAAGTAATCATTTTATTATTAATGAAACAGTTGATTAAATTAATAATAATTTATTTTGATTTAATTTGCTGAAAACATTACATTTGAAAATGTCATTGTGTGTATAAAATATAATAATATACTTTAGATGTTTCATGAATTTATGAATTTATCCATAAAAATATTTTAAAATTAAAACAAAATAACTCTCGTCGTTATTCTTCATTTAAATATCTAATTTAGTCCAAATTTGAACTTAAAATATCTATAAGGAACAACCATGTTATTAATATAAAATTTTGATTTTTTAGTAACATTATTAAATAATTACGAGAAACCTTGTTTTAAGTTTTCAATCCTCAGATATAAAAATTGAACATTTTATACATTTTTAACTATAAAATAATTTGCAAATGTTCGATATTTTAATGAATTTTGGTTAACATTTGAACTTTAAATGACTATAAAAAAAAAAATTGAACCTATGTATTTTTATTATTCTAGAATTACTATTATCAAAACTTATAAGGATTCTTGTAATATATTTTCAAGTTTTTTGACCCAATAAAATTTTTTTATTGATATTAAAAAAAAAAAAAAATGTAAAAAAACTGAAAATTTCTTAAGCTTATAATTAGCTCAAAAAGTGTCAAAACATTTTAAAAATTATATGACGTATAGAAATAGATAATATCGACATTTGATGAAAATTTTAAATGTCTACGGTTATTTGTTTTGAATTACAACAAGACTTAACCTTGAGAAATCGATAGTTTACGGATGAATATCCAATGTCTAATTTCAAAAGCTCATAAAAAAATAGTTTGATTTTCCGGTAAACTTTTTTTTTTATGAAAGGCAAAAAACATCTGAAGAATATTATGTTAAAATTTCAAACCTTAGAATTAAACAGAAAAACTTTTATAAATTTCTAAATTAATATAAATTTGTTATACAAAAATTAAATTATATATAAATTTCACATTTTTTTTTTATAAGCACACCATTGTAAAATCAATGAATGGTTTGATAATCATTTGTATAGTGATTGGTAATGCCGTACAATCAACCTATTAACCTTTATTTTTTCATGTACCTATTCTGTCAAGAAGTTTTGGTAATAAGTTGGAGTGTTGGACTAGGTTATTTGTTAATTTACAAGGATCATAATATAATATCCAATATTTATAATACCTTAATTGTTGACTTAACTGATAAAAATACAAAATCATTTAATTATTATAAAAATTACAGTTTAAAGTAAAACCTACTTGATAGGCATATCGAGCCACATTGATCTTACTAATAAGTAATTACTAACGTAAATGACGCCGAATGAATATCTATAATGAAGTTAAAAACGATTTCAGCAGGAATGGGATAATTAATGTCCCGTTCGCATCTCCCTACACCTGAACCCTTAATACGAAATCTGCGGGACACATAGTTTACGCCTAAAAACAATTTTGTATACGATCAGTCTTTTAAGCACCTTATGTTTGACCTACAGGGGTGACGTCTATATAGGTATACATAATGTCGCGATTTTATAAGGATTAATACGATTTTCGGAACACTGTGGCGATGCATAAAATACGCGTATAGTAATATAATAATAATAATATGTTATTAGGGCACGCATTGTATTGTATTCCCTCAGTTACTCCCCCGGTAGTAGTGTTGGTGCAGTGTATTTCGATGACGAACAATATTATTATCCACGCACAATATAGCACACAAGGCGCGCACAATGTGTTATTGTATAGACGAGTTGGGTTTGCCGTTTCGAGTGGGCGGTGATGCTTAATTCGAATGATGAATACCTCTGCTCTCCTTGGTCACTGGTCAATATTTGGTATATATACCTACATATATGTATAAACTTTATTTTATCGAGGATAGTTATTATATGACGACGAGGTGGAATGAGTATACACATGTTATTATATACAGCACGAGCGCGGTGTGTTGTATCATATAAAGTCCCATACACCGCTTATTGATATAGGACGTTGGTGGCGGCAGGGGTTTATTTTTTCATCTCGTCGTTGACCCTATCTGTTCGGAGACGAAATAAATAAAAACGAAACGTGACCCGACCCGACCAATGAAATATTGGACGTTGAATACGAATATAAAGACCCGCGGTGTTGTTGATCTTATGAAAATGTCGTGTTCTCACAGTGGGTATAGGTACTAGCTATCTTGTGTATACACGTACTTGTATATATACGCATAGTACACACAAATACAGAATACGCACACTGCATGTTTATACAATTATTATGAGCAAATACAATATATATATATATATAACACATACACGCATATATATATTGTACTGTATTATTATATTTTTGGTGATATATTTCTTTTTACTTCGTAGCAGAACATGAACGCACAAAAGTGACGCTACTCGGTGGTCTCGACCCTCGGGGTCCGCAGTAAGTACTCATCTTCGCCCACCCACCATATGACACCTCTAGAACCGATTTGAGTCTTTGTTCTCTGCGTGTTCGTGCTTACTGTCGCCTGCTTGACTTGTCTAAATATAGTGTCCCGCAGTGGTTATAAGTCATAACCATTTTACATTTTATACCATTTTATAAATTTTAGCAGCCTGCAGAAGCTGGGTTCTCACTATTATAGTATAATACGTCTACACCTTTTTGTGTTGTATTCCATACGGGGATGGTGCGTTAACGGAATTTTTCAATAAAAGGGAATAGAAAAATTGATTACAAAGTTAGATACGGGGTTGTATCCATTACCTAGTCTCATATAATAATAGAATCTCAATAAATATTATTTTTATAATTTCTCAAATTAAAAATCTTTTAATTGTCATTTATAAACGAAGTACCTATACAGCTGTACCTATAAACTTAACTTAATTTTTAAACCATAAGACATCAAAAATGTATTCGGGATCAATAACCATTTTTCATTAAAGCTCAAAAATGTGTATCCATTGAAATGGTTCGGTAAATTATAGGCAAAAAATAGGTCACATTTAATAAATTTACTCCTTCCTTAAGTTATTATGTTTTTACTGAATAGGATTGCAGTCTTTCTACATCAAAATCTTCACTCGGTCTAAGTTCTCTCGGTAGTCGGCGTAAATAGAGTATACTTCCATCAATCGTTTTTAACTTAATTACAGGTATCGATTCGACATTATTTACGTTGGTAATTACTAATTAGTAAGATTAATGGAGCTCGATATCCTTATCAAGTATCAAGTTTAATTAAGTTATAATTAATTGTATAATATTCTGAAACCCTTAAAAATTAAGACTTAACATTAGTTTAAGAGACAAAGAGTTTTAAGGACATTATGTGAATATTCTCCGCTAGGGTACTTTGAATAGAGTAGCAGGCTTAACGAACCTACGAACCCCAGTTACCGTTGGGCCCTCCATTAATGGGGGTTTCTCATAGGACTAATCACCTTACAGTGTCAAAAACCTGGTTATGAAACAACTTAATAATACGCTTCGGATAAAAAATGTGGAGCTTAAGGATTTTACAACTGGAACTTGGAATTTGTGAACGTTATATATGTCTGGGCATTTGACAACAGCGATATTGAAACTTGAACAATATGGGCTGGACATTATTGCGATTCAAGAAGTGAGATGACCGTGAAAAGGAAGCTTAAAAACTGGGAATTAGACGGTATTCCATAGCGGGGATACTAGACACTAGTTGGGTGTTGGTTTCATTGTGAATGACAAGATATTACCTAGAGTCAAGAAGTTTAAGGCAGTAAATGACAGAATCAGTTATACTGAATTGGAATGCCGATGGTTTAATGTGGTATTGATTAACGGGTATACTTCAACTGAAGACAAAGAGAAGGAGGTTGTGAATATATTGTACGAAAATTTGGATAATGTGTGTGACTTGATACCGACCAACAAAGTGAAAATCCTACTGAAGGATTTTAATGCAAAAATAGGACAGGAAATAATATATAGACCAACAATTTGGAAGGAAAGTCTACATAGTCTCAAACGATAATGGTATAAGATTAGTGAATTTTGCTATAACTAGAAATATGGTAATAAGTAGCACCACATTTTCGCATTAAGATATACACAAACAAACCTAGGTTTCACCATCAGGACAAATAAAGAACCAAATAAACCATGTTATAGTTGATGGACGGATCAAGATATGTATCATGGATGTTCGCTAAATAGCCATGAAAAATTAACAGAAGAATAACGGTAGGAAATAAGTGCTATTTTGCGCTTGTGCCATTATTTAAGTTAAGATTGCTGTCAAAAAATACGAAACTAAGACTTTATAAAATATTTATTAGACCTATAGTCCTGTATGCTTGTGGAGCGTGGGCGTCAATAAAGTTGGACGAAAAGAGATTGTTAGTATTTGGAAGGAAAATTCTGCGTAGAATCTATGAGCTCAAAAGAAACGAGGAGGAGAATACGTGTGAATGAAGAACAAACGCAGAGCTAAGAAATATATTCAATGAACCAAGTATAGTGGGAATTCTTAAAAGCAGAGGGATAAGTTGGGCCGGTAACGAATGGAGAGTGAAGGACAAAACAATGCATGAGATCACAATATAGAAGCCAGATAAAAAACGATTGAGAGGACGACCAAGACAACAATGGATTTGACCGAGGTAGAGAAAATCTCAAGCTCCTGGGAATAAGAGTAGAAGAACTGACGAAGGGCAAAGAGGTAGAGAGAAGTATATTGGAAGTGGCGATGGACCTACAAGGCCCGAAATAAGCAAAAAAAAAAAAAAATTATATAAATGTTAAGTTATTTAAGTTAGTATAGGGAGATATACTGGCTAACCTTTAAAAAAATATATAATGAAATCTTTTTGGCTCTAAAAATCTAAGTCTAGATTTTTCACTTCCAAAAACAAAAGTTGAGCTCTACTGACTGATAATTTTCAAATTTCTACATTTTATTAAATGTATTTTAATATTTTAGTGGTAATTACTAAAATGACAAAAAAATACAAAATAATATTATGCTGAAACAGTGAACGTAAAAACCGGGTTATGGATAAAATCTAAATTAGTCGGTGCTTATGTATATTTTTTATGTATGCTTAAAATGCTTAAAATATATTATTATATTTTATACACTTAATGAAATTTTCAAATGCAAGACTTTCGGCAAAAATTAGTTCAACTTATATTGTTTCATTAGTAGTTAAATAAATTGCTTTAACTGCAATAATATCATAAAATACACTTAGTTGTGTAGGCTGATAGATAATATTCGCTCAGAATCGTTTTTCGTATAAATAATTTTATATCATTGAATTCAAATTTAACACATCCATTATAATAGCCCCACTCGACCCCACTGTACAGCAGAGTGATATTTACTTGCTGACCTTTTTAAGTTTTAGATTTTGAGTGAAGTGAATTGATTTTACAATAATAATGTTGTATAGCTAACATTTTAGTTTAGTTTTAACAATCGTAGTTTAATTGCTAACATTTGAATATTGAATACAAGAATCCTCATAGGTTTTTCTACTAAAGATAAACTAAAAAGTTTACCGGAAAGTTACATTAATTTTTATCAATGTTAAAAATTCTAATTTTTTTGACATTAGATATTCATTTGTAAATTTACTATTTCTCATCGAACCATTTTTAATATTTTGTTATTATTCAAAGTAGCCGCGTAGATACTTCGAATTTCATCAAGTTTGCAATTTGAAAATTTGCATTTTCTATACATGACACAATTTTCAAAATATTTTTACTTTAATTGAGTTAATTATGGATGTTTGAAAATTTCAATTTTTTCTATAATAATGTCGATAAAAATGTTTTTGTTGGATGAGCTTAAAAATGTAATACAAAGTACATAGGCGCAACTAGACCTTTAATATGTGGGTTGCTCAAATTGTAAACGCCTTATAAGCCGAGGAGAGCTTTGCCCCCTCCCTCTAATCAACGGTATATACGCTTATGGAATAATTTCTTTATAAATACAAGTAATAACTTATAATATTCAGTGTATCTTTTAAAACTGACAAACATAATCTAATTAAGTCTGAGTTATTTAATCTGTGAATTCCAAGTACTTTCAGAAGACCCGATGCAGTACCACTTGCGTCTAACCATAGACCTGTAACTTCCTAGTTGCTTATCTTGTATTGGTTTTGGAGTGTGTAGACGTATGGCTGGTAGATCACCCTCTTTTCTGCATCCGCTGCTGTGTCCTGGAGGGGGTCATTCGTTACCCAACGAATTGTTGGGTCTAGGATGAGTCGTCGGTCTTTCATTCTATCCAACACCTGCATCCAATATCTGCATGGCGGATGGTATTGTCATTCGTTGTTTGACAGTAAACTTCCTCATATGCTTCAAGGTTTTTACTCCGGAATAAGTTGACCAGTGCCGAACGTATACGATGGTAAGCTGCGTTGCGTATTAACTCTGTCTTTGGACAAGTGCTTCTAATATGTGGTAGGGTTTCAACTATGTTATTCTCATTGCAAACTTTATGTCTACAATGGCGGTTATTACTCAAGCTGAGACCTCCTGTTCCGCGGTTTGACATTGAGTTCATTAACGCTTTTATCCCGTTGGTCCATTTCACGCTTGATAGACCATCTTTGTTTGACACCCAGGCATTTGTGGGAGTACACTTTTCGTACTGAAGTACACTTATACCTCTCTGAGATAATTGTTTTTATTTATTGAATTTATCCACATACAATTCCAAGGGGATGGCCTGCGCATTTTGACCTGTTATGTTTCCCAAGCAAAGGCTGCATTTGACTGCTTCATCTTCAAGACAGCTTTTAGGTGTAAATCGTTTATTCTAGAAAGTTTTTGGGAAATTGTAACGTCTCGCACGTTCTTATCCAGATTCGGTGTGGAGCGTGCATTGATATATCTTAGTTCTAAGGTCGCCAACCCACAGCCGAGTTTCAGAAATTAGAACATATCAAAAAGGAAATAGGGAAGAACAATTAGCACATAGTTCATGTGTGAATTAATTAATATTTATTTAAATATAAAAAAAACAATAATAATTAAGTTAATGGCAAAGAAAAGTCCATAGGCATATACTTTGCGTAATACTGATTTAATAGTGGTTATCAAATTTTGACCATTACAAAATCACAAGGTGTTTTAATGAAGCTTTCCAATAACCCTCGCAGCATACCTAAGCCATGAGTTTTGCGGCCGCTGTAGAATACTGGAATGGTAGTATCAGCTGGTAATTCACATATTTCTCTGACACCTTGTCGTACAAGCATGTCTAGGTGATCAAGAAATGATTGTGGAGAAGATCTGCTGGTGTTGCTTGCAATGAGTAAATCAGTTTAGGGTAGAACGTACTGATTCAATGTGTTGAGGTTTTGGTCACCCCTTAGAATAGATGAAGAAACTGAGTTTCTAAAATCTTTTTCTAGATTTATAAGGAATTGTTTTTGATTAAATGCAATTTCGTCTTTGAAGTTTATTCCCAAGTATTTAATGTGCTCAATGTCTTCAAACGATGGAATTATGGAAGAATATTAATTTTAGTGTTAGATTTTTTTTTCAATATTAATTGTAGGGGATTTTAACGAGTAAATTTGCATTTCCACTAAAGAGAATAAATCTCTGGCCACTTCAACCAGTACAGTGACACTTTCCAAGTTCCTGGTTTTGATTGTTGTGTAATCGGCAAATCCTAATATTAATATGTTGTCTAAGTTATTATTTATCTGAAAACTATGCATGCACTCACGAAACGTACAGTTAAATATTCACACTATTTTTTTCTCTCACTTATTACAATATTTATATATAACTATCATTGTACCTACAATAGAATAGATTATCAATTTTAAATTATTATCTTATTTAATATTTTTCGCATACCTTTATGGCTCTATGATTTAATCGTTTATTATAGCCAATAATTTGCCTACCAGCATTCAGCATATTGCAAATACTAACATATTACATTGACTCGACGATTTCAACTCGACACCCAGTTTCTCCCCCTCCCACAATTTTAGTTGTTCAAAATATGCTTTACCGGGCGTCGGTACTTGGTTGTACTGTTGTAGTAAATTATGTAAACGCCGTTGCACCGCACCGAGTTTGTGATCGCTGGGGGGGGGGGGCTCTCGGATGGCACGATGGTGTATAATACGCGCCATGCGTTTTAAACGACTGCACCGAAACAACGGTGTCGGGTGGTTTTTGCACTGCGTCCGCGACAGTGTAAAATCTCGTGTTGCTGTTTAGTGTACTATGCGATGGCGAGGTGAAAAAAGGTCCGCGACGACGACGCAGTTGCCGTGGTGACGACGGGACGACGACCGCCGCCGCGACGCGATCAGTTTAAAGGCGTCTGCGAGCGGTGGGGGAGCAGGAGGCGGTGCACGGACCGCGCGCGGTATATACGGTTACCGCCGCGCCACTGCCGCCACAGCCACCACCGGCCGGCCGGACGGCGGCACCACTCGACAGTAGCACACATGCTCGGAGCGCGGTTTGTCGAACGTTTCTCGACATACGATCGTCGTCGAGCGTAGGCGCAACGGACAACGTCAGTCGCGTGTGCGCATTTTCACGCATTGCACACACCCCCGGTCGCCGCGCGCGCACTGCCCCCTCGTGGTCGCAGTCAACCACCACCGCGGTATATGCGCGGTAATAATTATAATTTTACAATATAATACATAATATTATTATCTCTGCTGTCGTAGTCGTCAGTCGTGTGCGAGACGACGCGTTTCGCGGTTTTCGACGGTTTCGCGCGCCGTCGAGTGTTCACCGCGAGAAAGTCATGCGAACACCCGACCTAACGAGTACCGTACCATAATATTATTGCGGATCTATACATAGGTACACATATCGCATCGCACGTACGTATTATGACAAGTTCGGGGATCATGTCGGCTTCCAGCGTAAGAGAAAAGACGGACGACTTGGGCAGCAGGTGCTTCAGCGGAGGACAAGAAGCAGGTACGTTATTTTTATTTTCAAAACCGTATATTATTACACTCCGCGATCGTAATGATTGCATAGTACGCTTGGTACACATTATAAATATTTTATTTAAAATAATAAATTGTACTCTATGGGATAATATGTCGTTGTATTATATTAGTGTACGTTTAAACGTTGTTTGGAATAAGGGCGCGTTATTGGGGCGTTATTGCTGTGGCCCGGCGTGTTCGCGTCCCGGTGACTACCGCCGCGCCATACGCTGCGGTATTCACCACCCTTCTACTCTAACAGCTAACGCCTTTTTTGACCGCTCGCCGGCCGTTTCTTGATCTTCTTCGTCGTCCACCACCCGTGTTTGACACTCTTATTTCCCGTTTTTGAAATATATTTATTGTGTCAGAGCATCGTGTTGAAATCCGTTATTTTCGGTTTCACCTCCGACAAATAAATAATACGAAGAAACTATTTGAAATCGAGTAACTATTATATTATTAAATGATGGCACGATGAGCTGTCATCTCAAAACGGAAATAAAACGTCATTGCCATATATAATTTATATTATAACCTGTCGATTTACTATCTCTCTATCTCTCTGAGTCTCTCACTCAGTATTTATACCCACAGGTACGCGATATTATATAGTTTCCCATAAATAAGTTACCTATCGTTATTGATTTTTAGTATTGTCTTGTCTGAAATTATCTTCTTACGTTTAATTGAAAATAAAGTATTTATAGATACCGTGAACATTTTATAGTGTTTATTTATAAAATAACTGTATATTTCGGCCAACAGTGCTTCAAATGTAATCAAATTTGATAATTTTATCCATTAGTATATTATGCTTCAATTTTTATAATTTTGCGAACTACCTACAAACTATTACTAGTTATAGAAATATGTTATAATTTATAATACAATGATATTGATTATTAATTTTAAAAATATATATATTCTATTCCACACTGAACCGTCTGAACCCTTCAAAGATAACTTTTAAATTTTGTTGTAACGTAAAATAAATCAAATATTGTATTTTTTATAACATGAAATATATAACATAGAACTATAATATACATTAACTATTATTTATTCTAATATGAATTGCAGTTTTCTCATAAATCATATTTTGTATACCTGCCTAATTGCACTTAAATTTAATATGTATCATATCAGAATAATTCAATTGATTTGTATAATTTAGAAAAAAATACATTTTATGAATATATATTTTTTTATATCATCGATTTTACACTTGAAAAACATTTTTTAGAAATTGGAATATTCCTGTCATTTTTTCTAGGAAATTGAAGATTTTATTCAAACATTATTTGTATTTCATATTCATACATTTAAAATTGCATATATATAATAGTGTAACAACATATCAGTATTCAAAAGCACAATAAACAAAAATACAAAATTCTCATTACTTACCTATAATAATATTCATTCAGAAATACATTTTTTCAATTAAATTAATAATATTGAGTATAACTACATACAATAATATATAAATATTATATGGTAGATATACAGATATACATATTATATATTATATATATTTCTTTTTACTATAAGTCGATTTTACGTATTATTATACTACATTAGTTAGACATTTTATGCATTAGATAATATAGTAGAGTCCGATTTGTCGTGAATACATACATCTAAGCCAGGTTTAAGATTATTTATTTATGGGTAATGCTAGCGACTACGATCTTGGGACATAAAATTGGATCTCCTTCCCTCTCAGCAGCGGTCGTCAGCTTATACTATAGGATGTAGGTATCTGTTTATTGAAGCAGATTTACTTAAAGCTAAGACTAATGTATTAGATCTAGCTTTATATTTAATACACTTTTTAAATTAAGTTTAAAATATTTTTTAAAAAATTATCAGGCGGATGTTTACTACTTTTTATCACCTAGGTACCTATTTAATTACTACTTTCGTATGTCATAGACGCGTGATAATTTTTGTTAAAATTAGTTACATTCAATTATTTACTAATGATATTCTTTTTTTTTAAACGTCTAACTGATAATACTTATACAAATGTAAGAATGAACGCTATAAACTAATTCGTCTCGCTAGCCGACTACTTAGTAGGGGAAGAGACTACAGTTGTCCACCATATACTCGCCTTTAAGATTGTTTAGGAGGTAAGCTGAATAAGCACCTGCTAGGTTACCGAAACAAAAAAAGAAGATAAGTAGGTACCAACAGAATTTTTCTAATGTATATACGTGGTATAGACGTTGTATTCTTAACACAAATAATATTGTATCCAAATAGCTATAATTTATAGTAAATAAATTTAGAATAATTTCAACAGTTTTGAAAATTTATATTTTAGAAATTCGATATCAAAAAAGGGTTCACGTAGGTATATATTTATTAAATAAAAGAAAAGATTAATAAGAGTTTGTTAAGATAGCAGGTATAGTATCTGTTTCAAAATATAGACCATTGGTAGTAGCAGTAATAACAACAACATTAATATCTGAAATTTGAGTAAGTTTAAATAATTTAAATAACCTATATAAAATTACATGGTGTATAGTTATTTTCAGATTTTGACATCATGTTTGATGTACCTACCTATTATGCCCAATGTATATTATAATATATTGAATGACTTCCGTAGAATATTCCGGAAATCATTGCACATCAATGATTTTTAATTATTTTTATCCTTCGATTTTTATTTTACTACTGCTCGTCGGCTAAGGGTCGTATGTTGGTGTTACTGCAGTAATCGGTTTTTTTCTGGGAGAGTGAACCCAAACAATAATTTTACTTTCTTAAACAACTGTGTATCGAATATTGAAACATTTTGCATACACGAATAAAGCCCGAAAATTATCAATGAAGATCGTCTATAAAACGTATAATACTTGATCATAATAAAAATAACTTTTAATTATTATATACCTGTTATTAATTATTAATATTTTAATATTTTATATCGTCTGAATCAAAACTTAAATTAAAATAAAAAGAAAATTATAAAATTGCACAAGTAGTACTGAACATTATAATTTTATGGTTGCTCAGATGCCGAGGCTAGTTTTAATAAAAAACATAAAAACATTAGACTTATTGATTACTTGACGATACATTTTATTAATTTATTTGATAATATTAATAATGTTTGAATTATGTAGAACTAAATTATTTGTGAAGGTCAAACTATTAATTTAATTGTTTTATTGTTAGGTGTACTATAACATATACCTAATTAACATGATTGGGCCATTTATCATAATAATTTTATTAAGTTTGTACTATTACGTACTTTTCTTTATTTTATAGTACCTATTAATAATTAATAATTATTAAATTATATTGTGTATTAAAACAGTATAAGTATCTGCATAGTTAGCTTTTTATTATAATTTTTAATAATAATGAATTAAAAATTAAAAGTATATAATTACAATTTATTAAATAAAATTGTATTATAAAGTTTATATATGATTTAAAATTAAAAACCTATACATTTTATATTTATTTTCAATTTGTAATTTTAATATCCAATTTTAGAGAATAATACTAGATGGTTTAAAATTGGATGGTTAAATACTGTAGAATAAACGTATTGTAGTGTAGCAGTGTAGGTATATAATATAACGATGTATGGTTACTTCAGCATGAATATTTAAATATGCTTGTTCTCTTAATTATTTTTAAATATTTAAGTTTAGAAAATGTTGTTTTGATATAAATTTAAGGTATTAATTATTTTGACTATTTTATTTTAACAGTTGTTTGCTATACATTGTCTTGTATGTAAAATAGAAAATATCAATAATTTAGAATTTATATTGCTTAAAGAAAACACTTGTAGGTAAAAAAAAAACTATCCGTTAAAAGGTTTTAATTTTGGTTATTTATCTCGTGTCAGCCACCGTGGTATGGTGAATAGGATAATTTTATAATTTATTTTATTTTTATAGGTAATACATTTGAACGTGATGTTTATAGTGAATGAAAAATGATTCTTTGCAAAACTGGGAAGTAAAATATAATTTTTAAAATATTTATCAAAAATGTCACATTTTTTTCACAAAATGTTGAACATTTTTCAATTTTAAAATCTACCGATTTTATAACTTTGTAAATCTATCTATTTTTATATCTAAAGTAGGCACATACCAACTATTAACGATAGATAATAATAAACATTTATACAGTAGACGCCGCTTATAAGACTCACTTTGAGACCAGCACAAAGTGAGTCTTATAATCGAATGAACCTTATAGGCGAAGTGGAAAAAAAAATTAATTACGTATTTATAAATTTTATTTTACTACATATTTTGCTTTGATTTTAATACATTAACACATATTACATATTACATACTTTATTATTGAATAAATTTGAATTAAATGATGATTAAATTTGAAAAATAAAATTGAATAAATTTAATAATCCCGATAAAAAAA
>JACXSJ010000305.1:61527-103382 GCA_014851325.1 Pentalonia nigronervosa
ATCACAAGACATTTTCCTTAGCTGTTATATAATAATGTAATACTATAATAGGTATTAATTAATTTACGATTAAGTGGCAATCTTGTTAATAAAATAAATAAATATATGTACACGTATACAAATTCACAATTCAACTGATTTAAATACTCTACCTTACACTTACCTAATAATAAATTGTATTAAATCACGATTTGTAAAAATAATCTTAACTACTGAACTATATTATCTATACATAACTAAATTGCATACGTTGTATAGGTCCGTGTACAAAATGATCAAATTTACTAAATTAAACTTTTTGATTTTTAATTCGTGTATAATTTTATTTGACTAGTGTTTGATTCAACAAATTGTAAAAATCTAGATAAGATTCTTCTGTGTTTAATATTTTTAAAATCAATTATTTGGAAAAGATTACCAAATATATTTAATATATGGTACAATAGTACAATATTATTATATTGAAATAATAATCCAAATGTACATTGTCGTGTATAAATTCCGTCCGTTACCTGTTGGTTATACTATTTAGGATTTACGGTCGTTTTCTAGTGAATTATTTTGAGTAGATACCTACGATTTGATTGAATATCTATCCACATGCAGTCATCGTAGTCTCCTCGAGGAGTAACGGGACGCACACATGGTGCCATGGTTGGTCATAATCATATATTACACTTCACGGGCTCGATAATATAAGAAATATTTTAAAATAGTATACGAGACGATCGTTAGGGCCGCGAAAGGGGTAAGTCTCTTTCTCTTTCTAATTAATATATCTTATAAGAGATTTATATACACCACGTTTTTCGTTGTCTAAAATTAAACCACAAGTCGTTTAAGTCGACTGCACTATGCTCACGTATATTATAATATATTTTATTTTATACTGCCTTTCGTATACATGCAGACGGACGGTAATATATAAACGCTTGTTCGTAATAAAATGATGAAATTAAGTAATTTCTTTTTTTAATACCCCATTACTGAAGTTATTTCAGATTGACTCAATAAGTATGTACATCTATTACGCATTTATTTTGGTTTCGTCGTGTCCACCGCCACCACTGTTGTCCCCTTTTTAACTCCTCGTTAAACTAATATACCAAAATTATATAAGTATGGTATATTACTCCACATAGGGTGAGTCACCAAGTATCTTTTAATTATTCATTTATTTATATTCTAATTTTTGGAATCTTAGACTACCTACATTACCCAAATACCACATATTCAAATATTTAAATTTTGCTATTGCATTTAAAGAGGTCTTGTAAAGTGTAAACTTCTTTTTTTTCGAACCAGTAGGTAGGTATATTCTTTATTTACTGTCAATTGTTAAATGATGATTTTTTTTTAGAAAATATCTATGTACCTAAATAATTGGAGATTTATTATGTAAATAAGTACATCGTACATGTAACATAAAATATACCAATGTAATATTTAGTTCATTTAGATTAGTTCCACAGTCGAGTTTACTTATAACATTGACAATTTGTTGTAGCTCCATATCTTTTAAGATTTTTTTTATTGTGAACCATTATCCTTAGTACATGATATTTTAGTTTAATAACTCAGAAATCACTCGTTCGAATTTCGATCTATAGGTAATACTTTTTTTGGGCGATGAGAACGAGAGTGGAAGTATTATCGTTACGGGGCCTAAACGTGTTATATTGTTCGGAATTTAAGACATAACTGATGATGGTCTGTATAATATATTATGTATACATTGTACCTACACATGCGATGAGAAGAGGGTGTGCGATGAGCAGAAATATTTTCCGTATCCACACGAGCGCGTGCGTGTGTGAGCGCATTCCTACGAAGTTAACGCGTACGAGTACGTCACCACCGTCGCAGCTTCATAGTCGAGACATTCATTCTGTCTCCGGTATGATATAATGAGCCATATATATAACGGCCGTCTACATATTATTAATACTATTATTGTTATTATTACATCAAGTATTACTGCGTACTAGCTAATACCTACTTATAATAATAATAATAATAATAATAATAATAATAATAATAATAATAATAATAATAATAATAATAATAATATTAATTATTATTATTATATGACTAAATTAACGAAGTTGTCGGAACATTTATGGTACAGTCGCAGAGTAGTTTCGCGTGAAGATTTTGGCGGGTTACAATATAGGTAGCAATATTATAACTTATAATATACATAATACACATGTAAAGTGGTTGTCTGCATCACTTTGATAAGGTGATGGGGTCTATGAGAAATATTGTTGCAGTATATACTATTTGGTCTGCGTATGAATACTTAAAACTTCAATTTGTTTTATTGTTCAGTCTTTAGTGTATGATTATTTAATGATTTTATACATTTTTTAACAGCAGTTAAGGAGAAAAGCAAGAATACTGATAAGGATTGAACATAAATGCTCCAAATATGTATTAAATACTCATGTATTTGTGTGCATTTGTATGCACTTAAAAAGCACAAAAAATATACATAATACAATATGTATACAGAAACCGTAGAGAGTAAATGTTGTCAAACAGCTTCATTAATTCGAGAATTTCATTATCTCGTTTCGTTTGTGTCTCATTATTCATCCGGCTCACGCGGTATCGATAAAAAATAAATGCAAATACCAAAACAGCAGAAAAACACTATTATATTAATTATAATTATAATGTTCGCGAATGCTGCGTAAACACACAATTAAAATAACATTTATTATTTCAATTATTGTGCGTCTGCAAGTTATGTTAGGTTGGATTAGGTTAGGTTAAGTTAGTTTAAGATTCGTTTCGTTTAAATGATTCCATCGAACAAATATAAGCACTTGAAATAACACTTGTGTTGTTCTCAAGGGCGTCCACATGAATTTTTAAGAGGAAGGGCAGACTATTTTTCATTATATAGGTATATATATATATATATATATATATATATATATATATATATATTTATATCAAGGCTTGTATTTGATATCAAAATTTCGTTTTAAGTTATTTACAATTTAAACGCTATACAATTTTTGTGTTTGTTTATCGTTTATCATTAAAAATAATATCTAATGCTGAGAATGGCTCGGATACGGAATATAATAAAGTCTTGGATTGATCACTAAATTACGTGGAATAAATTTTTCTACGAAACTAATATTATAATTTTTAAGTAAATGGATTTTAAAGTATTATTTCATTTTGCGTTATTTGTTGTTTAATGATATTCTATAAATTACGTTTTATTTAATGATATATTATTAATTTTGTTAATTGTTATGTTTTATTTTGTGGTATTTAATTATTTTTATTCACCGTTTTCCGTTTCAATTCCGTTTACAAATTTCAATCGTTTTTTGTCATATATAACGTTACTTTAACGTTTGAAAGATTTGATATTTATATATACAATGTATATTATGTAAGTAGGTATATCATTTTTAAATATTAAGATTTTTTAGATGAATGTATTAATGTATATTGTATATTCATATTAATAAATTAATAAAAAACAATAAAAATATTTTAAAATTCATTATCTATGTATGCTTATTACCTAAGTATTTAACAGTTTATCTACCATGTCTCATAAATTCTTAACTGTAATAATAATCAACAACATTTTTAAAAACTAGTTACAGTTTAATTTACACTTTTTTCAAGCGAATTACCCTTACACTCTTGTATTATTCATCTTAATACACAATGTCAACATATATTACACAAGGTACGCTATATTATGCTCTCAGCATCTTTAATCTTGCCTATTCTCAACATATTTCTAGACAAAAAAAAATTTTATTTGGACACTGTTTATGTCGTTTATTATTTCCATACCATGAATATTTAAAAATGTTAGAACCACGTCAATACTTCATATGTATTGAATTAAAATTAACAGTAATTCAGACATTTTAAAATTTAATTGTATGCAGTATATTAATATGCGATGGATAATAATTAATTGCACTACCTAACCTACTAACCTAATTCAATAATAATTTAGTAAGAGTGACTATAATTATTGTAAATTCTGTCTAAGTTTTGTAGAGGTATGTTAATTAACATCTTAGACTAATGCAATTTCAAGTATGTATTATTGTAATGACATAATAGGTATACATATAATATTAACCTATTTTCGGCGTATAGAGATCCATTAATTTACCTTTATTAAATGATAACTGCAGTCTGGTTCTGTAAAAATTGATTCGGCTGATAGAGAATTAGACATTAGAAGTTCCATTATATTTTATTAGGTATAATATTTTATTATTACTCGTTTTATTTTGATGTCTGGCACAAAATAAGTATTTGAATACATTTTTAGTCAATACTTTCGGGGCATTATACGTATTCTTTTAATTATTTTGTGTGTCTATTTTTATAAGCTTTCAATATTTTATTTCATTTTTTCATAGTAAATGCGATCATATAATATTTATCATTGCATAGATTGCATGCGACGTTGTGACTTTTTATTGCGGTTTTATCAATTGCACTACATATGTCACACACGCATAATTACATTCAAATTAATTATTTTGTGGATTTTTTTTATTACCTTTAGTTGTAAGTTGTAAATGCATAACATGCGTAAGATATCAAAGTTTTTGGCGTTTCGAAATTTAAATTTAATGTATGTTGATAAAAAATAATTATCCATTATTTCTACCTGTTTAGAAGTAAGTTTTGATCTTTGAATTTATGTATTTTTATTGTTTAGGTACATGGATATCTTTGCATAATAAAGTAGATACAAATGTACAATCACTGAATAACGTTTAAAATAACATTTATAATTATTTTTTTTTAATTAACTATAGAATAGTTTACAGTAGTTTTATTCTAAACATTTTATTTTCACGTGTAAAACAATTTTCATCATCACACGGAAATACTTCAAATTAATATTTATAAAATAAAGTTATTATGATCTTGTAACTCACAGTCACTGTTGTATGAACACTGTGGCATGTATTTTCCTAAACATTTCGGTTCAATTATCATGAAAACTCTATAAATAGTAAAAGTACACAGGGCACATAATATATGCGATATACAGCAGAGGGAAGTTAAGTGCCTATTATAACCCCATCTTGAAATAAAATCCCATCTATGGTTATACTTACTATGCTTTACTTTATTAAATTTTCTTGGTTTTATTTAATTCACTATTTGTACAAATGTATCAATACAATAATAGTTATTTCGTGTTTTTAATTTTTTATAAATGTTAAATTATAATATACAGTGGAATCTCGATAAGTCGAAATTCAAGGGAAATCAAATTTTTTCCACTTATTGAGGTTTTCGACTTACTAAGGTCAATAATTTAATAAAGTTTTCGCACGGGAACGGAATTTATTTCGACTTAATTAGGTTCGACTTATCGAGGTTCCGCTGTACTTACATTTATAAAAGACTAAAAATATAATATAATATTATACACGAAAAAAAAATATTTACATATTTGTTACCATTATATGGATTTGAAATTAATGTTGGCCGAATTTAATTGTTTCTACAAATACATAGTAACAAATAAAACGCGTCAAATTCGGATAGAATGTGTATAGAGTGTTTGGTACCTTTCTCGTAACATTCCGTTCAAAAAATACATTTTAATTTTGTACGATGTTGTCAAATTTTTCAAATTTTACAATTAGGTATTATGAATTACTAAATAAAATCAATGTATAAAATAATAAACGATCCAAAAGGTTTTTCATAAAATGTACGCAATAGCTAAATGTCATAGGCACATGCATTGTAGGTACTATAGGTTAGGTTATATACTATAGGTAATATCAATATTAATGGAGATACATATTGAAATAACGACAAAATGTGTTCGACATTTAATGCCAAGAGTTACTCATAAAAAAATGACTACTCCATTTAAAATAACTTTCAACAATTATAATATAAATTTAATAAATTTAAAATTCATTCAAATAAGTATTTTTATACATAGGTATTTATCTTCATTTGATTATAGTCTATAATTTATATGCTCCAACAGAAATGCTTTTCCAAAAACTGAAAAAAAAACATTTTCTTTGATAGTGTTATTTTGATAATTGTATAATATTATATATTTGACAACGATGGAGCCTATTTAACATACATTATTGTATTAAGGGGTAGGTATTTTCTTTGTAACCCAGCAAAATATTTAAATATACAGTATATATACTCGAAGTCTACCCTTAAATTCACCACAGTCCATTTAACTACCTATATAATATAATTATATTAAAATTTTGGTAAACTAACGAAAACAATATCAAAACTACTCCAAAACCATTTAATGTGCAAAGTGGAAAATTTAAAGTTGCTTACTAAATTTTTACTTACTTATTTTTTTTATAATTAATACGCGCATTAGTAATATCCGGTATGTAAATCGCTAGGTTTTCCCAGCGATTCTCAAGTCAGTCTCAACACGACAAACATTTCTCGTCCCACAATTACTGTAATTTTTTTTTTTATTCCACTTCGTTCCGCTCGTCTCGCCGTCATATTTCACGCTCGGCGTGTTTCACTCCGTGCAGTGAGCACTTAAATATTATTATATAATATCATAATATTATTTCTATATACTTTTATATATATACAATTGAGGGTACCTATAATATTGCTTGTCTCTTGTGTAATGCATAAAATAATATTTGATTGGAATAAGCGCCAAGTGCAGACGTATCCGTGTACCTATGTTCTACCGAAATTAGTAGATAATAATACATACTACTAGTATTATTATTATTTCGTGCTACAAAGTGATTCACTAAGTATGCTCACATGTCACACCCAATTTTATTTAAATAAAAAATTTAATCAAATTCTGATTTTTGGAATTTTGATATGTAAATAGGTATAGGCCATATTTTAAATACTTAGATTCAAAACCATTCCTAATTAACTTAGTACTTGCTATATATATTTTATTTTATAGCTCGTCCGAATTTTTAATTAGATAGGTACATAAAAAAAGTCATCCACTTAACAATTTACAGAAAAAAGGTTGATTCTCGTTAAAAAAAATAAGTTTTAACGTCACAAAATATATGAGGAGTATATTCTCAATGGTATAAGAAATCTAAATACTTGAAAATATGACCCTTAAGTATAATTGAAATTTCTAAAAATTTGAATTTAAATAAATACATTATTAAAGGAAAAAATTGGGGCGAGCATGATTGGTGAATCTCCGTAGTATAGGTACATTTCATACAAAATAATAATAATAATAACCGTCATTCGACTGTGTGGTATATGTATGCTGTATATTAAGACGATTCACCTGCAAACATTCACGCTTATCCTATATTCTTTGATTGCGCATTTTTTTCGAATTCTAGTTTTTGTAATTTTTAATTTTACTTACCTACGTTTCATTATGGCAAAAGTTCATTTGGAGTTTAAGGAGTGTTTCGTGGCATTAGTGTGAAACGGATGACTATTGGTCCCATACCTATACATTTATTGCGAATCATAAAACATTAATGTTAATATTAATCTTCAAGAATACCGTACAATTAAAGAAAACAGAATTTGAATAGAGAATACAATTGAAGTGGACGTATAAATATACTGTCGGTGAATAATCGCCCTGTGGTTTAGAAAAGAAACGAAAATCCTTTACTAAAATACATTGTATTCGTTGTTGGTTGTTATATATACTTATATACCTAGTTATATATATATATATATATAATATAACTATAGTAAAGGAGCGCACTGTGCAGGCATTGCATTGTTGTTTTTTTAACGTGAAAACGAGAGAAGTGGCCGCCTTCTCTCACCTCACCTTCTCCTAGTGACGTGATGGTGGTGGTTCGGTAAAGGGATGGCGGGGAGAGTAAGGTGTAGCTTCGTTTCCTTTACTCGTCTGTCCATGGCATAATATACATACATGTATAACGTATAAATACAATGTACGAAAAACTAAAGAACAAAAAAAAAATAAAAAAAAACACTAGCCGGAAGTCGTTCTTCACTGTATCTCAACGCATATAATAATATTGTGTACAGTATTATAATACACGTGTGCGCGTGTGTACGTACGGTCGTGTGAACGTTTGTTATTCAACTACCGTACGTCGCGTCGGGTGCGATCGGGTAGACGTGTATATTATTATTTTTATTATTATTATTATCATCGTCATAATCATCATCATATTAATAATAAATCCGGTAAAAACTCGAGCGTTTGTGGTAAATTTATAGAGATCGACGCCCTGACGCCTATCAATAGACCTCTCAAAGACAAACCATAAAATAAAATATAATATTATTATAATCACGACGATATTGTTGTTAAACGACAAAATTATTTAAATTATACTCCTCCAAAAGGGCCTAAGTATTTTTTTTATTACGAACGACTTAATAATATTGTTCTCCTGGAGACATAACACAATATTAAATAGATCAACCTCGTACTGTACTTCAGTCGATATTTTAAGAAAAAAAATATATATTTTATAAAACGACTCATAAAATAAATCGAAGAAACTTATAAGTATAATAACAAAAGGTAATACCTATTTAAAATTAATTTTCTTCAAAACTTATACACTTTACTATATAGGTAGTTAGTTGATTTTCCGATCAACTTAATAACTTAACAAATTATAATATCCATTGTATAACTTGTGCACTTGGCTTTTTCTTATAACTTAAGATAAAAGTTATTAATTCATTATTTTTTGTTTAATTTATTACTTTTCATATTTCAATTATTGGATGTAGGTTCCGAACTTTATTTATAACAAGTACACAGGCGCAAAATATGTTTATAATACTCATCTGTATAGTTTAAAATAAATCGGTACACTCGACGTAAAACACTTATTAATATGCTCAGGCAGAGGGCTCTCTGTTCTATTGTTCCTCGACCGGAGTTCGTAATTAGCCGTAGCACAATCTCAGCATTATAATACTACAGTAGCGTACTATCATCATAATGTATACGATGGGTGGGTTTATTGTGCATTTGTGTTTAGGAGTGAAATGGTACGATGGTATAAATAACGAAAAATGATTATTTTTTTTTATTTTGTCCGATTACAAAATGACGGAGGTTTGTTCGTGTGCGTTTGACGTGTGTATGTGTGTGTGAGAGAGACAGAACGGGGGGTTCTTTCGGAAGTAGTGAATTATTAGGGTACTCGTTGTGAATTTTAATGTGAGCCAGCTACGGCATACACCCCGGCCATCACACACGGGAAGAACGCTCCTATATTAAGGTTGCCATTTTTTATTTTACTTAAATCTGGACAAACGGTTTTTGTATAATTTTTATAGAAAAAATTTTACCACTCCTCCACCAGTATTCACATACCATTTTTTTGTAACTACAATACCACATACAATGGTATTCTACGGCATACGCTTATGAGGTAAAAATTTATTCAATGTTGCAAACCGTATAATGAGTATCTTTAATGACTCAAATGAGTATTTAACAACATTATCAGCTAGCAATATGTGATAATAAAAATGATTTAGTTTAAAAATAATATTGTTTTTCTACTAGACATTTTTCATAAAAGACAAAATGTTAACATACATGATTGAAGTTTAATTCCAGGATAATGATCATGTTGAAATGCTTCGTCGGAACATCAGGACACTATATTTGAAAATAGTATACTGTCCCAACCAAACCGGGACGTATGCTAAGGCAAATCCTAAGGACCCATAAAATAAATGTATGCGTGCGTGTGCTTTTGTGTGAGATAAGGGAGTGTATCATCGAAAAATGTTTATATTGACCCGAGCCTTTTATATTGCTTACACGTTCCGAGCAGGTATAAATGTTACGTGACGGTGATCTTCGGATAAACATATATAGGCGGACTTAAGAGTTGTGCATCACACGGGACAGTGTAAAAGCTCCACCGCCAATATGTGAATTAGCTATCCCAATCAGCTTTCGGTAAGTTTCTGGTATTGCAAACCGTGTATAAATAATAAATGCCCCCCACTCATTATAACAATGCTATAGTTATGTCTTTGTAATTTAAAAATATTATTCGTGGGTACTTACAACTTTTAAAGTATATATTATTAAAAATTATACATACTATGACATTTTCAAATGCAATGTTTTCGGAATAATTATTTTAATTACAATAATATCACAAAATATTATTAGCAACTGGGCTTACAGACCGTCTTCGTTCAGAATCGTTTTTCATATACAATAATTTCATATCATGGAATTAAAATTTAACATATCTATCACAGTGACCCCTCAAGACATCTAGAAATCCACTTGCTCATTTTTTTGATGGTTTTTTTTGGCTATTTGAAAATATGAAAATGTGACTTTAGTTTCCAGTATTTTAAGGTTCAATTTTCGGTCCGGTTTTAATTATATAATGCTAAAAATTGTATATGACTATAAAGTACATTTTCCAAAAATCAATTATCAAGTCTACCAATAACATGGTAATTTTTGTAGTCTAACGTAACCGACAAATAATTACTTCTTTGGGTGCGTGAGGTGGCAGGGAAGGAGATGGGTATGGTGATAATATAGTCTATTGGAAAACGAGATGCGATAATTTGCGAGTAAGACTAGCTACCCCGAAGCTTTTTTCCTACTATACTAGCTATTTTCTAGTGTGGATATTGAATTGAGTTTGAGTTGTTTTCATAACAAAATATCTGCTTAAACCTTCAATGAAACTACTCGAAAATGAAAAATATGTAAATGTATATTATAATAGTATAAGAAAAAACGTAAATAGATAAAACAAAATATTCAAAAATAATGCCGATGGAATAATTTTTCAACCGAAAATTTAGCAGTTATTGATTTACTGTAAAATAACAACCGACGTAAATTCCACTACCTACCTATGTATTATTTTATTAATTATTATTAAGATTCTATGGTAATGCGCTAAAAACTTAAAAATATGCACTATAAAGTTGAATTGTGCAATATTTATAATATTATAATATTCCATTAAATAAGCGGTCCCTCAACCGTGGGGAGGGGGATCGCCACTGTTGAGAATAATGCATATTGTAACCGAGCTCGGGTTATTATAATTAATAGTTTTTATTATATTCAATCGTTTGTTACAATATTATTAAGAATTATTTTTTAGGTGATAGGTATTACAATATATACATACCGATGCAGTTCCTCCCTCGCGTGTAAGTTTTGGTCCGGTCGCCGGCAACGCCAACCCAACATTAGGTCTTTATCGTTATTATCGTAGGCGTAGCCGACCATTATTATACAATATTATTTCGCCCCCGATGTGTTTAATATACGCTAAGAATTATCATATCCGTGTGCGGTGTAATATAATATTATACGTCCATAAAAACAATTTAAACGGGCGTGCAACAGTGCGGTCAAAACTATTTTTTAGATATTCGATTTTGCCAAAATATCGAACAATCACGCGTATTCGAAATTATTTTGAGTTTTCTAATCGTGAAATCGATTGGTGATCAAAATAGTAAACACTTAAACTCGAACTAAGTGTGTTGGTAAGAAGATTTTTCCAAATTTCTAAATTTAAAACTTGCTACAGTCGTTAAAAAATGTCCATGCTAAAATAATACCATAGTATGGGTATTCATGAAGTTTATTTTGTCAAAACGTTGTCACAACACTATCGCTGAAGTCAACGTATGTATAAAGGCGAGCATTAACTAGTAAAAAAGTTAAAGTGAAGTTAAAAAGTTTAATTTAATTTTAATTTTTTAATTTAATAACTAAATTAGGAAACTTAGTTAAAGTATTTATTGTGACAGCTTTTTCTAGTTAATTTGGAAAGTAATATGCCAATGTATATCATGTTCTAGGTTTGTAGATATCTATAACTGTATTTACTTACAATCTACCTTAGCCTATCTCGGCTATTCAATAAAATCTTTTTTATTACGCTGTATTGAATGATTTTAATAAAAATAAAAATAAAAATGTATATTCCTTGATAACTGATATAATAATTTAGTTGACACAAACGTGTAATTGCCTAAACCATTTTACAACTAGATAGTGCCAAAGAGATAGTATAGAATATGGGATGCATTTTTAACGAATTGCTTAATTATAATTTAAAAAAATTGAAAACCACACAATAACTAAAATATGGGTGACTACTGTTAAAATTAAAAAATATATTTGACTTTTTAACGGTATTAAGTTAATATTTTTCTCCGTGTTAACTATAATTTTCAGAGTTAACTATATTGTCTATAACCTATTAATTTATAACTTTACTTCTTAACGTATACTTAGCTTAATTAACTCATGTCTTGTTTTTATTAACTTGCCCATTTCTGCGTATATATTATTTAATTATTTAATTATATTTTATTGGGAAGTATTTTTTGTGTACAATGCGTTACTATTAAGCATTTTGCTGCACTCATATATATTATGTGATGATTAACAAAACTAAATAGAGCAACTTCATTAAAGTATAATGTAAGACATGATTAATCAACGTGATTAATTGGTATTTCGTAGACGGAGTGCGTATATAAAAAGGCAGTTTATTTCGTAATTTAAAGTATTTTTAATTATTTTTAACGATGATGTAATAGCTATTACCACGATGATTATCTGATGAAGTGTAACATATTTCTCATGTATAAATTTTGGTTTGGAGAATTAAAATGCTTTTATTTTTTTTAAACTTAATTTTTATATTTACAGTCTGTTACACAAAACAGAAAAACAAAGATTAATAAACGAATAATAATAATAATAATATTAATAATAATAATTACTTTAACATATATGTATACATTAACATGTTTGGGGTTGTATTTCCAATGAGATAGCTCTTTTTCTTAGTTTAAGTCACTTAAAGTAAATCGTATGGCTTCAGGCGTTTGAGGAACCTAATGTCTTAATGTCTCGTAAGTTGTCAAGTAATTATTTAGCAGTTGCGTTGGGGTGTAGCTAAGTTTTTTCTTATGCTTGTTCGCAAATTTTTTGATTTTGTCCTAGATAGATAATATATTCAAATCTCGATGGTTGACTTCATTCCTGTCGAAATGAAATGCTGAGACAATGGTACGAAGGGCAATATCCTGACAATATCCTGACAACGTTGAATGAATTTGATGTTGGATTTGCTGGCATAACCTTACAATTGTATACCATAAGTTTATATGGGTTTGATAATAGTTACAAATAGAAGTTGTTTGTTTGACAGGTCTAGTGTGGAATGTCTTTCAATTAGTCAGTACAGCTTGCGTATTTTATCTTTGATTTTAAATTTTTTCTGGCAAGCATGGTGTTTCCAAATTAGACGATAATCAAGGTGTATACTCAAGTATTTAACTGAATCTTTTTGTGGGATTAACGTGTGATTTAGCAACATTTGGAGATTTTCTGTTTTTTGTAATGTATAATTCACGTGCATCGACTTAACACTATTGATCTTAATTTTCCATCTTCTTGTCCAATTATAGGTACGGTTGATTGAGGTCTGTACGTTTTCAGTCGTACTCGATACTGTTGGTCATTACATGTTGTTAAGTTGTTAAAATTGCCGTATTGTCAGCAAAACATAGCTGTCATTGTGTCACAATTCGTTAGGATGTCAGCTGTGTAAAGCAGATAAAGAATAGATCCTAAAACCCTATCTTGTGACATTACAGTTGATATGTTTTTCCAATTTGTTATCGCTATTTTATGCATAATTCGAAACTGCCTTTCAGTTAAGTAAAATTCTAGAAATGCGTACCAAGTGTGTGGTAGTTGTCCTCGTAGTTTTATGAGTAGCTTTATGCCAAAACCTTATCAAAAGCTTGGGTTACATCTAGAAATCTAGATATTTTTTTCTTCTAGCGTCTTCCTTATTACGTTTGTGAAACGATGAACTTGGTCAATGGTAGAATGTTTATTCCAAAATCCAAACTAATGGTCTGGTATGATGTGTCTTTCTTCCATTAGTGGTTTTAAATGTTTAAGTAAAAGCTTTTAAAAAAACTTCAACATATTTGGGAGAAGCGATATTGGTCTGTATGAGGTAAGAGTATACCCCGTCCTGGTGGCTTACCCGGTGTTTTTCCATTACTTAGGGAAACATTTCAGTCGTAGGATTGTATTGTATGTATTAGAAGAAAAATTACCTTCTTCGGTAGCTCTTTAAGTATGCGTGGGCTGATTTCATCGAAACCAGGTGTCTTTTTTGGGTTGATTTTGTTGTAAATTTCATGGATAACTTCTAGAGGTGTGAAATACCGTATTTTTTTTCTTGTTCTGTTGAGTCATACATTGACTCTTTTGTCTTGACATTGTATCATATAAAGTTCAAAAGCGATATTTGGTTGAAATACTCTCTCAAAATATTGGATGAATGCTTCAGCTTTATCTAGTTCACTGCATGCTCAAGTGACATCTTTTTTACGAATAGGTAGTACATAAACACGAGATATTTTAATGTGTCTTGTAGCTTTCCATGGTAAGTAATCAGTATCAGATAGGATGAATAAGGTAATCAGATACGAATTGAATGTTTTGTTTTTCGTTTCATTAATCTTGTCACATTGAATTTTATTAATACGGTTTCATTTGGTTTTATCTGCTGGATATCATGTTTTATGCCAATCTCTTATCGCATTGAGCTATTGTTGAACTAGTTCTTTAATTTTCATTGGTTAAGTGATCTGATTATTTTCCTCAGGAAATTTTTTCTATTATTATTATTATTACTACTTATAATTATCATGCATTGTATTTATAAAGACTTCTGGTCGTTTAAATAAAGATACCATAGGCAGTTTTAAAAAAAAAAAATAAGCGAATGTGTGTTATAAGTATAAGAAATAAGCTTTCAATTTAGACTTCAAATAATCGAATTTAGCAATTGGCTAGGTATATAATTGCAGCTTGCAAGAGTTGGTGATTTTTCCTCATTCTGTAATTTTAGGCACAGTGTCCACCCCCTTTTCTTTAATCATTTTTTACGCATAAGTTATTTGCAACAGTGAACTCACGATGTGTTTATAGCGATTAATATGACGATGGCATTTGCAGGGACTTTAGCTTGTCGCTACATAAGAGTATACGATAGATTTAGTCACATTTACGTAATTTTGTTCATATTTTCGATCTTGCACATTTTTTCATGTAAGGTATAATGGGTATTTCATAAGCTATCTTGTCCCTCAGTTGTCTCAATCTTTTAATAAAAAATATGTGTAAAGGTATCACCATTTTTAAAAAAAAATTATTTTAACAAAATGCCACTGAAAATAATGCTAAAACTAACCTAACAATTGCATAATTATAGTTTATATATGACTTGCATTAAACTTGCATTGATAACTATCTAATCATCATGTTGAAATTTAGATTTCGATTTCGATAATTCAGTCATTGTTTATAAGCTTATTTTTAAAAATAAATACAACTTAGAACATACGAGTAGAAAGTTGAATATTTTTGGCGTTGTTTGAATTTTTTGCAACACCTAAAAATGTTTTAAGTCAAGTCACAGATGATCATCCACAACAAAGACTACAAAGGGATATAGTTTGGTAGTTAATAATATTCGATGCGTATACAAAAGAGATCAGAGTCTAACGGGTTGCAGCCGTTTGTTTAGGGATTGGAATTTCTTACGTACATGTAACGATTGCGTAAGACGCGTTTATCAATAAAAATTCCTGAATTATTATTCCAATAGGAACTTGAAAATATAATATAATTTTGTCAGTTACGCATTGAACTGTATAGGGTCTGAGGTATGATGTTTGCGAATATCATTGCCAGATCTTTAGAGATCGAATTTTAATGTCGAAGTCCATGATCTCTAAATATAGTATACGATTCTGAATGAAGTGATGAATGTATTAGTTTTACAATTCATTACGACGAGTGTTTTAAAAAGAAGTATTTAAATTGGTTTTTGTGCTTAAAAATACTTGATTTATAATAGCAAAAAAAAAAAAATTGCTCTAATTTTCAACAAAATCGATTTTGTTTTTTTGTTGTTATTTCACCAAACATTTATTTTAGTATTTTCTACATTTCTTATAATTTTTTTAATATTTCGGCTTTTTTATGCAATTTACTTATAGACATTTGAAATGTTTTATTTTTTTTCGACAAGTGATAACATTTTCATTTATAGTTCAAAAAGCTTGGCGATGTAATACAAAGTACGAGTACACCGTAAATTATTATTGCGGGTTAGGTTAAAATATATCAATTTCATAAATATTTATTTTTAAGCATTTAAAATGCAAATGTTAATGAAATTTTTAAAATAACAAAAAAATGAACATTTTTTGTAGATAGTTTAAAAAATTGTATGATTGTTTAAAATTAAAATTTTGATGTAATTGGATATTTATTAAAAATTGTATTAAATACAATGATTTTTTCAATTCAAATTTAATACATCATTACATCAGTGACCTACTCAATTACGATAGGTACATTAGAAAGTCGAAACAAAACCTATTTAACAAATATTGCCCGGTTATTTTTTCTCATTATTACTACGCTGCAAATTGTATGCATATGAGTACTTTTAATTTTGATTTATATCATTTTCGATTTATTTTATCATCGTTGTTGAATTATGTTGATACGAATAATAATAGGTAGGTAAACGATCAAATTCGATGCATGCAAGATATTTAATTGCTGTAGTTCATTATATAATCAAAAAATCCTAATATCCAGAGAGCATTATTTATTGTTTATTCACAGGTATAGGTACATTAATTGTACCTATATCTAGTTGTACAATTATTGTAAAATTTATAAATCATTATACTCGTATTATAATGTAATTATTACTCTTGCCGTTATTAAAATAATTTTGTGTTACTTTGTTATTAAAATCGTAAACATTCAATTAATAATATTGATTTCGTCCGATTACTCGATTGTCATTATTATTTCTAACCAGTTTCTAAAATCATTGGCTTTAGTTTGATTTAAAATCTTTGATGTCATTTTTTATAATTATTATGATATAAATTATGAAATGTAGTTTTTAATATCCTAAAACTCGCATATCATAATTGATAACTACCTATTTAATATTTATTAGGTACTTATACCTAATATTTATTATATACCATATACAAGTATAAAGATACAAATATTTAATAATATATATTGCTGACGTAGTGAAGTGCGATTAGTTATTGAGATAAGCAAAAATTTTGCATTGTGTAGTTTAGTAGTGTGCCTACTCCAGTACACACACACACACACACACACACATATATATATATTATGATTTAACTACCGTCCCACCTATATCTATGTTAACTGAATTAATTTATATATAAAAGTACCTGTAATATAGGTTGTAAGTACCTACTTATAGTCATGTTTATGCAGTTAATTTACCGGTCGCATCGGTGTTATAGTTTATACGAGATTTTCGTGATATACATTCACACGATGTTGCGTCGTAAGTACTTCTATCGCTTTTTTGAAACATAAAATTTTACGTAAAAGATAGTTTGATCGAAAAAATCGAACTATGTGCTATTTATAAGGATGGTCAGAAAAAATATCTCGAGGAAAAAAGTTATAAAAAGATCGGCAAGTGGGTACTGCTCTGCTGTACAATAGATACCGAGTGGGTTACTTTCATGGATGTGTTGAATTTGTATTCAATGATAATATATATATCATTATATACAAATAACGATTCTGAGCGAAGACGGTTTGTCAGCTTATATAACTAAGTGTACCTATTTTAAGATAATATTGCTATTAAAATAATTAATTTTACTATATTTAAAATAGTAGGATGAATTAATTTTTACAGAAAACGTTGCATTAGAAAATTTAATTGAGTGTATAAAATATAATAATATACTTTAAAAGTTTTAAGCATCCACAAAAAATGTTTTTAAATTACAAGGAAATAACTAACATTGTCATTCATTCAAATATCTAATTTCGTTCAAATTTGAACTTAAAATGTTAATAAAAAATTATTTTTTTAATGTATCTTTTGATTTTTTGATTGAACTATTAAATACTTACGAAAAACCTTGTTTTATATTTTTAATCTTTAGCTATAAAAATTAATAATTTTATACATTTTTAATTAAAAAATGTTCGATATTTTGATAATCGAATTTTATATTAACATGTCTATAAAAAATTATTTTTTTAATTTTTCGGTTACAATATTAAATATATACGAAAAACCTTGTTTTAAATTTTCAATCTTTAGATCCAAAACTAAACATTTTGTAAATTTTTAACTACAAAACAATTTGCAAATGTTCGATGATGAATTTTGGTCAAAATTTGAAGTTTAAATGTTTATAAAAAAACTATGTCTGTGTATTTTTATTATTTTTGATCTGCTATTTTAACGTTTTATGAGAAATCTTGTATTAAATTTTCAAGAAATTTAAATCCAACGAAATTTTTTTTATCAATATTTAAAGAAGAAAATTTGAAAAAATAAAAAATTCTTAGGCCTAGAATTAGCTCAAAAATTGTCAAAATCTTTTTAAATTTTTTTGAAATATTGAAAATAATAATCTAAACATTTTGTAAAAATTTCAAACGTCTTCAATTACTTCTTTTTTAATTACATCAAAATAAGAAAATCGTCCTCGGAGAAAACGGGTGAATATCCAATGTCTAACTTCAAGCGCTAATAAAAAATTAGTTTAGCTTTCCAAAAATATTTTCTTTTTTAGAAAGATAGAAAAACTTATGGAAATTCTTGTGTTGAATTTTCAAATCTTAGATTTAAATAGAAAAATTTTTTATGAGTTTCCTAATCAAAAAAAAAAAAACTGTAAAATTTTATGATTTTTATGTATTTTCTCGAAATTTTAACTTTAGACGCTTATAAAAAACTATTAGAGATTTTTATCGGCAATAAAAAAAAAAAAATTAATAAATAAAAAAAAACCCGAAAATTTATTGTGTTTATAAATAGTTCAAAAAAGTCAAAAATTTTGAAAATTTTATGGTATATAGAAAATGCTTATATAAATATTCAGTGAAAATTTCATATATCTACCGTGATTATTTTTGGTGTTACACCAAAATACAAATTCGATGTTGTCGAAAATTGGCTTTGCGTAAAAATTCCCGTTTTTCCCTTAATTTTTTTTTGTTTTTCCGAACGCTTCAGGAAATTATAGTAAATTTTTTATTTTTGACTTTCCAAAATACCAACTAAATTCATTTTTCTACCGGAAGAGATGCTGATGAAGAAAATTGGAGCATTTTTACTGCCCTTAAACGTGATGATAGACACAAAATAAAAAAGCACACATCATTGTAAAATCAATACAATCCTCGCTCCGCTCAGAATTTAAAATTAAATAAATGTTTTATGGACTTTTTATGTCCGATAAGTACTTTATTTCTTGAAACTTTTTTTCCGGTATCTTTTTTCCTCGAGCCTGTTTTTTCCGTTTTCCGTATATTATTAGAATCTATACCTATATTTTTCTTTGTCGTTCTTATTTAATAACTATGCAATAATTTTCTGAGAAAAATTTAACAAAATAACATAATAAATAATAACCATATGACTAATTTTCAAGAAATATAAACGATACTCATTGATGACTATAGGTAAACCGGTTAAAACATAATTTTGACCCGTTTTTTATCCATTTCACATAATGATTTATTTAATATCCTGACCTTGAGGCTGTTAAAGAATGTATTTATAGAGAACAAACATTCCATAACCAATTTGACTAGGACAAGAATTGCACGTTATCCAGCAATAATAAAATAATTTTTGTATTGAGTTAAATCGGTTAAAATAAGTATGAACGACAACCATTGTATTGAAACGATATTTTAGTAGACAACACTTTGAATCAGGATTATGAAGTATAATACAAAAATATATAGATTAGTTTAAAACACGTCATAGCGTTACGATGTGTGTAAATTACAAAACGTAGTAATGTAGATAAAGATATTTAGAGACCCAGTGCCGATTTTTTTAAATTTTTCGCAATTCTATAAAATTTGAAAATTTTATTTTATCTTTTGTTGTCACCTTAATTAGAAAATACTTTCTCACTAATCTAGTGATTTTGAAAATGTGTTTCACGGAACCTAAGGATTCCGTGTGATACAATCTCAAAGGGTTCCGCCAGATGTATGTGAGTCTTAAGAAAATTATTTTATATTAAACTTGGAAAAAAAAAAGTTCACCAAAAATTTGTATTGAGTTAGAGTTAGAGAATTGGGGTTCCACAAAACATAAACTATTTCCTAAGGGTGTCATAGTTGTAAAAGTTTGAGAACCACTGCATTAATCTACTGCCTGATATCTATTTAGGAGGAGAAGGAATGATATGGTGTATTATATCAATAAAAATTGACTAATAGAAAAAACTCGAATGTTATGTAAAATTGTCGGATTTTAATAGCTATTTTTTTTTTATTTGAAAGAAGAAGACCTCCCACAAGATGTATTGAACACTGATTTTTTATTTTATTTCAAACAATGGTATAAAATAATCTGTAAAAAAATTCTAAAATCGTCCTATATTTAAAGATATATAATAAAGTTTGAGATTAAAATATTGAAAAAGGAGTCTAACTTAGCCTGTAGAGTATAACCAACTGTAAGTTAAAAAAAAATGATTAAATTTGGCTGATTCTACAGAACAGGATCATTATTCCCATAGAATGTATTTTTGAGGACAAAATAACATTGGCACCGGGCGCTTTAATGCCATAAATACATTATACATTTATAATGCATATTATATTTATATACATTTTGTACACCGACATCATATTAAATATGTTATTCGACTTTTTAACATAATTTTATATATTAATTATTATATTATTAAAACCTAAAATTACCTATCTGCTAGTTCATTTTGTTGATTTTATTTATAATTTTTACATATTATATTGATACTTATCGCTATCATTTTATAAAGTACTTCATTATATTTATATGTAAGTAATAAATATATTTATTTTTAATTTTTTTTTTATAATTTTATATTAGGAGGGGAATTATCTCATGAATAATCATAAAGGGTAATTTTAGAAGTCTTCGTTAGTGAGGGTAGCCCGCTATTAAAAGATGTCCGTAAACAGAGATTTCACTGTATATACATCTATTTTATATTTGTCCTTTATAGTTAATCAAGGTAACATAATGTAATTAAAAACGCTGAACAATAATTTTTATCCGTTTTCTATTAACATAATATTTACGTGTATCGTATAATACGTATTATATGCGAGTGTATATTGTATACTTTTTAGAAACCGAAGTGATTTAAATTATAAGTGCTCAGCATATTACTCGGTTCGTGTATAATACTACATTATTGAACTTAGACTTGCGTTAGGAAATTATGGTAAATTTTTTATTTTTGACTTTCCAAAATACCAACTAAATTCATTTTTCTACCGGAAAAGATGCTGATGAAGAAAATTGGAGCATTTTTACTGCCCTTAAACGTGATGACAGACACAAAATAAAAAAGCACACATCATTGTAAAATCAATACAATCCTCGCTCCGCTCAGAATTTAAAATTAAATAAATGTTTTATGGACTTTTTATGTCCGATAAGTACTTTATTTCTTGAAACTTTTTTTCCGGTATCTTTTTTCCTCGAGTCCAGGCTCGACGTTTTCGAGTCCAGGCTCCACTTATGGTTGTGTAGACCTAAATTATGGTTGTAAATATATCTTGCTCTTAATTAGTGATTCTACTCTTCAGGATATCAATGTAAAACAAGAGAATAAACTCAGCCAAGGAATCGTATTTATATTTGTCTGACTTAACGATTAGCCTATACCAGTCTCTGGTTTCAATGTAGGTACTGCAGTTTCTGTAGTTCTTAAACTGCGTAAAATAAATGGCGCAGTATATAATAATATTGTGCATAGAGCAATAAACCAAATGTCTTTTCTATATTTAAAATCTACTTAATTTTACGTGTAACATATGCGTTGTTTAACGGCAGTAGGACGACACGGACATTTGGTAAATTTATTTTGTCTTACCATAACGTATAAGACCTATTAAAACATTTAAAGCGTTCATTAGATTTTTGACTGCTTTTATATTTATGTTTTAAAGGAATACACTGCAAATCTCTCAAAACGTTGTTTATATTATGCAATACTTCAAAGAACTTGCATCATTGACACACGTTTGATGTAAGCCACTCAATAATTGTAGTTTGTGCTGTCATAATATTATGATCGGAATTGAGTGCACTCAGTTAAAATGAAAACAAAGTCAAATCTTTTCATAATCAATCTTTCAATCTTGATTGAGATTCAAATAACAAAACGCGAATCACTTTTTGTTGATACTACGCAAGTATATTACTTTTAACTCATTGATCAACATTTATTCTTTTCGTGTACTTAATGCTTCAATCGTAAGTTAATTTATTGTTTACAAATCGATGATTTAAATTAAGTTAAGTAGATACCTACTTTTAAAATACCATGGAACTTCTATTATTCTTCCAATATAATCTATAAGTTTAATTAAGTATACCTTTTTGTTCACACATTTTAAATTTCTATTAAAATATCAACGAATTAGATAACATTTTATTTTTACCAACTATAGGTAATACATTAAAATTAAAAATATTGTACCTATTATGTTATTATTAATTATAAGTTTCAATATTATATTGTTATATTACATCTAAATCCATTTAAATATAAAATATTTGTTTTTTTTATTCTATTCATTTTGTCTTTTAAAAAATATAAATTACTTAATGAAGTCAAAACATAATTATTGAGTTTGCTTTTGACTGAGTGAAATTCATATAATGGTGCAAAAAAATGACGGCCAAACCCATAATTTTTTCCTCATATTATTTATTTTCCAATTAGTGTTGCAGTCAAGCCAACCTTGTCGTACAAATTGCAATTTCTTTGTCTGATGACTTTTTGACGACCGAATTGGGTTTACTTTGTCTAGCAGCATTATTATATGGAGACGGAAAATCGTCAACTTAGAAATACTTAAGTTTTTAGTATTTTGGTGAGCGGTAGACTAAATAATTACAGTAGCCTATTAAAGAAATTTTTGCCAACGTCGACGTTTCTCGTTTTGGGATTTTTTGTTTCGTATTCGATTTTTGATGTTGTGAGTAGTGTTGTGAAATCCTTTTTACTCACCAGAATATATTATAAATCGTCGTTTTGAGTATGAATTGCCAAAAAAAAAAAAAATTCAAGAAAGAAATTTCCCCTGTACGAAAAAACCCATGGTTGTTTTAATTTTTGATTTTACGTTTAACGTTTTGTTTTAGTTTAAGAAAATTTAACAACATATTTTTACATTAAAAGCAACTTTGGGTGTACACCGATTTTTTTTTAAGTCAATTTGGCCTTTTAAAAAAATTAATTGAATTACGAGTTAACGTAACAACATTTGAATGACTAAATTATTAAATTGGTCAGTGATCATCTTATATTATTTCTTCGATGATCTATGAAGCGATTTCATGTATTTTTAACCTAACTTTAACTCGTAATTCATTAAATTTTGGTTTTAAAAGTATCTAAAACCCCGATTAAAAGATCAAAATTACATCTATAAATTCTCGAAAAATGTATATTTCCTAACCTTTGCCGAAAACTCCATTTTAATCCTTGGTCACTGCAAGACAGAAATAATTCATGTTATTTTTAAAAAGAAATACTGCACTGCATATACTGTCATTATGGTACAATTCGATGTCCCTCGCATGCGTTTTTATTTTCATGGGCTTTTTTTTTATCAGTGTGTTTAACTACCGTTATTGTGCGTATATATAATGTATCGTTTTGTGATTAAGAAAAAGAATAGAGCTGCGGTGGTGCTACAATTGTTGTAAATTTTCCATCGGAGCTTTCGGCGACATCATCAGTGTCGTTTTCTGCTCGGAGTAGTACATATTATTTTTTTAGTCGAAATTAAAAATTGTCACTGTCGTTGCATTACGTGCGTTTTATGCGGAAGACGAAGGTAGTTTTATAATTCGCTACACAGTGTTCTGCATGTTATGTATATATTATTATGGTTTACGTATGTCGTATATAATATGTGCAGTATTTCAGTTGTGTGACAACCGACGAGATGTCGACGTTGGTTCGTTATAGTAATAATTATTATTTTCATGATTCTGTTTATACGAAAAGAGCTGAAAAGACGTGTTTGTATACATTTTAGTGGCATACGAAATAAGACGTTTTACCACGAGTCCCTTTACACTACCTATAATTTTACCTGAACATTATATTACGATAGCATATTATGATTTTTATTATATCCTTAAAAAGCTTAAAATAACATTAGTTTATGCATTTAAAACTTTTGAAATATTCCCTATAAAATGTACTTAAAATAAATGATAAAATATAATAAAAAAAAATTTGTTATGTGTATAAGTAGGTAACTATAGATACATATAATATGTCATAACCATTTACTGATGTAACTTATTTTTGTACCTACATTGCAATGAAAATAAATATTTTTAATAAAACAGCACATATTAATTAATATATGTGCTCAATATTTTTGTTACGTGATACATATTGTATAATAATAAATGCTATACATATACTTAAAACACATAAATAAAAAAAAAAAAATGGAAGAAATGTGTTTTTTTTTAAATTTATTAATTTAGATTATGACAAATACTTAAAATATTCCATCAACCCTAAAATGAGCTTTTGTATGCATTCTACATCGAATAATTCGTTCACGTTTCATATAACTGTTGAACAGAGAATACTAAAACATAAGAAAATCCTAGCTCTTGCCGCGATAA
Organism: Pentalonia nigronervosa; assembly: GCA_014851325.1. Taxonomy (NCBI): domain Eukaryota; kingdom Metazoa; phylum Arthropoda; class Insecta; order Hemiptera; family Aphididae; genus Pentalonia; species Pentalonia nigronervosa. The sequence continues at coordinate 86,307 of JACXSJ010000305.1, forward strand.
TAATAGAGTTTTACTTTCCTTGAATCTTTATTTTAATGTTATTTCTTATTAATTATTATATGCACTATAACTTATACGTGTTCCAGTGAAAAAAACATGTGGTGTTAATCTGGACTATTTCCAGCAACGTCACTATATATTATTAGGAACACGTTCGACTGAAACATTAAATATTCGGTTTGCCGAATGATCCTAAACTATTCGGAATATATGTGTTAAGACAATGCATAATATAATGCACAAAGTGATTTTGGTATGAGCAGATGACTTTTTTTCTTCAAAATGTTAACGTATTTGTTCAACGATTCGCAGAAATAAAGGGATGTTCTCGTTTGTATAAAAATAAGTTTATAACGTCCCAAGAGATATGCTCATTTGAATAACAATGCAAATATTTATGAGCATATTCTGCTAGTCTTTCCACGTAAAAGGTGATTCTTTTATCGTGAACTAGGCAATATATTTTAAAAAACTACAAGAATTTTTAAAATTTGATTTTTAATTTTATAAAGAAATATCGATAATTGTAGAAAAACGGGAAATAATGTATTGAATATATATAAAAAAAAATTTAAAAAATAATAAAAATTTATAATATTTATAGATTTTTTGAAATAATGTCTATAGTTGGTTCATGATGAAAAATCACACTGTACAATTTATGTACGAATATATAAAAAAAGGAGATTAACTAAGCACGTTAACCCCATTATTGTCTTTTATAATGAATTTATTTAATTCTGATTTTTAAATTTTTAAGTATACTTGAGGAACATATCTTAATTTATTTAGAATTTTTATAATATTTAATGACAGTCCTACGGCCATACTAATTCCTTTATTTTCATATGGGAACCAACTTTTTTTACTGTAAGTTATTAAGTGATTTTTTTGTTCTAAAAAATAATATATCGAATTTAAAATGTAAACGAGTAGTTACTGAATTATTAAAATCTATAAACTATGGATCATAGTCATTAAAAATAGTTTTACGAAAATATGAAATTTATGTAAAATTGAAGTAATATTGAATTTTATATTGAACTACTATAATACTAGACAAATGTTTACAAACTATAAAATATTGATAAATTAATATTGGTTATATCATCATAGCGTCTATAGTTTATTCAGTACATTATTCTCTATCATTTTTCTTAGTAGTTACCTACTACTTACATAAAGTTGAGTAGCTCGATTTTCAACAATTTTACCTGATTAAAAATTTCTAGCAAAAAAGATTGATTCTCATTTGAAAAAAATAAGTTTTGGATAACTATAAAACACTCATTAACGGTATAAAAAAATTTGGTATTTTAAAATGTGAACGTTTGAACGTATATTTAATAATTTCAAAATCACAATTTGAATAAATTCGTTATTAAAGAGAAAAAAATAGGTGTGGGCACGTTAGCAGGTGAATCACTCTGTATAATATAACGAACATAAAGTGACACTCGTACAATAAACTAATGAAATATTATGTAATCATAATATATGATATACATAACGAACACGTGCGCTGTTGTATAGTGTGACTCGGACAATGTCTCGACATCGTGCAGTATCGTTGACAGATTTTTCCTTGCTCTTTTAACACACATGTGTTGCGTGTGTGTAAAATATAGACTTTGACAAAAAAATTCAAATGCACACAACCATAATATTAGATTTATTATAACTATACGTATACTTTATATTATATAGTACGTACGTATTATGATATTGTTAGAGTTATCATTATATAATATAATATGATGATTGGTGCTGTGATTTAAATGCCCTAAAAATGTTCTTCTTTCATTTAAAAAAGTTATACAACGTATTGTGCATTGGTGCATTTTATTTCAGAAGACGGTTTAAAATAATAATGACACTAAAATAGTAGTATTTTTTATATTAGCCTCTTTAATTATTAGTATGTATGAAAACGGTGGTCAGCGTGTTTGCATATCTCTAAACACATCTACTACACGTTCGACACTCTTTGCAGACCGCTATGTATCTCTACTAATATTTGCTGGTTTTTATCGCAACAATACATTTTGTACAACAATGTACGACATTGTGCACCAGCTACGAAAATAAATCGTAAAATATAATATCCCAAAACATCAAAAAATCACCAAGTTCCCCCAAGTCTCCCCCCACTGTTTGCATCGACGAAACTACCGAGACCCCGGACGCAACGCATCGAATCACAAATCAACCACCACAATTCGGTTCAATTGAAGCGAAACGTTTGAAACTGCGTAAGTATATCGTGTATGATATACGAGACGGTTTAATGAGCGGATAATAATTGTTTTTCCGACATGTGACGAATCGAAAATTTTATATGGGCCGCTCAAGTGTTTGTGGCGATACCAATTATTACGCGTTTAATATTATTACAGACCATTATTACTGTATTATAATATCATAATACATTGCAGGGGAGTGTATTATTATTATATTATGCGCGTGCATGGTTTCAGTGCGTATACCGAAATATCATTAATCTGCAGCCCTCGGACTTCGGGCCAATAGTTCAATTTTCCTTGACTGTATACAATTCCCAGTGTGTATAAATGTATAATTAACGCTTTGATATTAATTGCATTTTTATTGTGACACAATATAATATTATGTATATATCGTGGGTCAGTCTTTGTTGTCCGCAGACAAATCCGAGACTCGTTTATTCGTCGTCGTGTTGTAATAATAATCCAAGTAACGCCAATATCGTTTTTAATATTCAAATGTAATTTGAATTGTATGCGCCATTGTACATTTGCATGCGTTCGAAATTAATATTGAATAAATGAATCTTAGTTTATGTTCAACAGTTTAAGTGTTCCCTATAAGAGACCGAATCTAAGAATCTTAATAATAAAATACGCTCGTAATCATTGAAATAACTGAAATGTAACTTAAATATTTTATTTAATAGGTATTAAAGCAAATTACACTTGACTCATGGCTACATTTTATATTTCCATATCTACTAATTACCTACTTATAGAAAATATTTTAACAACAAAACATTTGTTTATTATTTGTTTCAATATTTAGAAATATTTAATTAATTAAAATATTTAGATATATTGAGCGATAATCGTTAAAAATACAAGTATAATGTTAATGTGACAATCAAAATACTTAGATTAAAAAAAAATCATAATAATAATATTGTTATAATTTTTTTTTTATTTGTTATAAAGTTAAATTTTTATTATTTAATTACAATTAATTGAACAACTGTGATTTTGAACTAAAATTAAAATTTATAGTATACTTATACATGTTATTATGTTAATAACAAACATATTATTTATCAATTATAAATAGTTGTGATATATGCTCTTGTGTTAAGAGTAAGTACAATGTAATTTGGTATAAATATTCATAAAAAATACTTAGTGTAAGTATTGTAGAAATAACTCAAACGATAAATAAAAAAAATTTAGTAAAATCAATAAATGTAGGAAAATGTTTATACACTCAACATTTATACTGAAGTAAAAATACAAATTTTTTTATAATTCTTTAAAATGCACATTTATTACAGAGATAAATTTATTTGTATTTCCTATATGCTCATTAGCAGCCTTAAATAATATTAAAATCGACAAATGGTAATTATTCAAGTACACAGTTTTAAATACAATAATGTAGGTATATTATTACTATATAATATCAAGAGATTCAATTGATACCTGATAAATTAATATGAGAAATTATAAAATGATCAGAAAAAATAATATTCGCGGAAATGTACATCACTAGCCTTCTTAACAGTTATTTTTTTGTGTTAATTTTAATATTAGTCTAAATTGACTTATTATAAAACTTAAAAATAAATCTATTTATAATTCTGTTTTTATTAGGTATCTGTTTTTTTTTTAATTTTCTTTTTTCAAATATTTCAATTTTAAAAGGAGACACGAGTATGTAAATAATCATACTACGACCAGGCTCCTATTGGTGCCTGTAATAAATTTAAAAATCAAAGTTAATTAACAAACATTTAAAGTTTAGATAAATAAATAAATCTTAACGCCACTAGTTTTTTGAAATTAATCTATTATGTGTTAAAATTTGATTCAGACACGGATTAAATTATTCTTTACAATGTTTTTATTTTTACATATTTTAATGTTATTATTACAAAAAATTAGATTTTTAATGGGTTAATGTTGACAAAAAGTTCAAAAAAAAAAAAAATGTTCTTGTATATACATTGATTTTAATCCAAGTCAAAACCAGAGACGGATTGTGCCACCCTCCCCCCAGTACAAAAAAATAAAGTTATATAAATTGTTTAAGAACACAAAAATGTGTTATTATAATAATTTAATGCCATGACATCCATTTATAAATTAATTTTAAAAATGCCATAGTAATCAAACTGCTATAAAGAACAAATAATTTATAAATAATTATTGTAACATCTAAATGTTTTTTGGATAGGTAGTTTAAATTTTGCCACACCTAAGATGTATTGTCTGAAACAAATGCTTTTTTGCACTTAGATTGTTAATGCAGTCCTGGTTAAAGCCATTTTAGATTATTGCATTATCACGTAATTTGTTCAAGAACACGTTTTTTTACTCCGTATCTCCGTCGGTTATGAGTTGGTAACTCATTGAATAATAATAATATATAATATAGATCAAAATATTTTTATCGGTTATAAAAGAACGCATTAATTTTATATTCCTTTTATAGGTATAATATCGTAAAAATAAAACAAAACTACTCATCATATTTTCTTTGCAAACAAAAAAAGAAATGCATAAAATAATAAAAATGCTTTGAAAAAGTATTTATAGGGGTAATTCTCCAAAGATGCTTACCTTCATTTTTTCAATAAATTTATATAGATTCCGATTTTCAGAATTTTTTAATATACTTACTTAAAGACCATATTTTCAAACCATTAAATTGTTTTGTACTACTTAAGGAGTGTCCTATAGTGTTACAAACTTCTGTTTTTAAAATGAAAACCCTCGTTTTTTATTAAAATTATTTAGTGGAAAATTATTTTTAAAATGTTGAGGTACTTAATTTAAAATTCAAACGAATAATTTATCAGTTATTAAAATGTTTTTACTAAGAATAATAGTCCTTAAAAATAATTTTACAGAAATAAAAAATATATCTAATATTGGATCTATTTGCATTTATTGTATTTGGACCTGATACGTTAATATTTCCAGAAAAAATATCTATTAAATAATTTACAGTAGAGATTGTGGGTTTCCCAAAAATAGAAGTATGTGTCTCCGCAGAACCTTTTTAATAGTACAAACATCTCAAGAATTTGAAAGTATGGTCTTTAAGTATATTTAAAAATTCAAAAATCAGATTAAATAACTTTTTTACTAAAAAAAAAAAAAGAGAAAAGCATACCTGATGAATCACCATGTGTACATATATTGATAGATAAAAGTTCACCTTTTTTTACGAACAAAAAAATATATTTTCCTTTTACTGTAGCATTATACGGGTCACTGCCGACGATAACCCAGCGCTGCGTATAATAAGGTACACAAAAATGTAGGAAAAGCCGTTCTAGCAGCCGTTAATCACAATTTTTATTGCGGATAAAAACCATTTTTTTGTAATTGATTTGTAACTATTTGCAACCACAGCTTTAGAATTCGTATAAAAAATATAAAATTTTTCTTCATCGCTTTTTCAGGACATACCAATCCGAGTAGGTAATTAAATCGTACTAAACTGATAGGTTTTGGTTAAAAATACAACTGTCTTGTGAAAAACTAGTCGTTGTTCTCAGTAAATGAGCAAATAACAAATAAAAATATTTTTTTTTTAAATTTTAAACAAATAATAAAAGTTTTTTGGCAAAAATTGTCGATATCAAACACAAATGATAAAATAACTTATATTGACTTCACGTCTGCAAAAACTTAGTATATTTTATTTAAAACCTATGTCTACATATGTTATTTTAAAAATAATGACTTGCAACTTGAATGAAGCTGATTTTTCATTTTCACTTAACCTCCTATAAGTATATACGTCGTTACAGCAGCCACATTTAAAATTTGATTTTCAGGTAGGTATTCTAAAGTTGTGATTACAAGTGGTTACGAATTGGTTATACAAATGTAGAATTGGTCCAAAACACAATTTAAGATAATATATTTGCGTAAGTATATCTTAAATCGTGGTCCAAAATTAAAATTTTCATTTACGGGTGCTTAGACAACTCGCTCTGAAAACGTATTTATTGGCGGCTCGGTTTAACTGCCACGCCGTCCTCTCTATATAGTGTTCATTATTGCGTTGAATGCATTCTGTTCAAAATGAAGGCGGTGGTACTCATTGTGTAGAACCTACCTATACATAATATAATAAATAGTTTTCAATAAATCTCCGCTAATTTGGTTGTGTACACGTTAACGTGGCGACAACGGCAGACTACTTGTCGACCACGGTTGACCGGAAACGTTTACTCACAATGTCAAGGCAACAAATATGGGTTTTCCGTCACGACAATGTCCGTAATGATGTATCACATGATTCAAATACATTCAAACTATACTCACGATATTTTCTATCGTGCGATTCGTATTGTATTTAACACAATTATTACATTTGCGTTCGATTTCCGATCTACGGATGGCTACGTAAATCATAATGACTGAGCGCGTGTTTGGATTTGAACAATTCTATACTATTTTATAAACACAAATAGGCAAACTTTTTTTTTGGGGGGGGGGATGACTTGAGGAGTCCCCTATGATGTTGATTAATTAAGTAATTAATAATTAATTTAATTAATTAATTATTTTTGCTCTTCCTCCTCGCAACAACCATAGTTATTGACGTACAAATACAAATTATTATTATTATATCTATATTAGTTTACATATAGGTACTTAAATTATTTTTTATTTCGATGAAATTTACTGTTCCGTTGTATAGTAAATACATTTTAAATATTATAATCCACTTGACCATATTTATATTGCTATACATTTTATATGTCTTTGAATATGCAGCATATTATAGATAATGATGAAAAACTAGTATGGTCCAACATGGTCAACCCCAATTAAATTTTGACCTAACTTATTGCACTAAAATAATGTTTGCACATAGTTGCAGAACTGACGTGTATACAACTTTGTGGAGTAATTGCGAGCTGTAAATATTTTTACAATGAGATTTATTGTCGGAATTATAACTTCAATCACATTATATGATATATCAAAGTTTTTACATTTTTGGAACAGACAATAAATATTGTCTAATAACTAATAACTAAGATCATTTCGGCTTCTTAAAAAAAAAAAAGACCTATTATCGTACGTGTAATTATCGGAAATAGTGTACCACAAAAACTAAATTGTATTTATATTGTAGATACTTACAGAGTAAATAAACAAATAACAATTAATTAGATACCTAATTAATTTTGATTATATTTATGGATATGTATAACAATGGTTATAACTTAAAGTTTTATTTTTAAAATTAACTAGAAAAAGCTAAGTTGTTACAATAGATTCGTTAACTAAACAATTAACTAGCTTATTAACTAGTGAATGTTCATCTTTGTGTTTTATTATTATTGTGTGCGTTTTTTCAGAATTATGAGTACCTATTTTGTATATTAAAGTCAAACATATCATATTACATAATTACTATATAGGCCATCGTTTTCTCACCGGATTTCAAATCGTATTGCGACTTTGTCGTGGACGTTTTTTATCCAGTGCCATATACTTGGCGAACTGATTCTTTGTCGTTGTTATGAGTTATTCCATTTCACGTTAACTACAAAAGAAGTTTATATGTTACACCGCAATGGCTTTTATTATTCTTGGCAATTTGTTTTGTACTTTTCTGATTTTTGTTCTTGACATAGGTACTTATACCATGTCCATATTACGGAATAACCGAGAACTAGTGAAACATCTCAAATCCATCGATACGTGTTAGTCGTTTGATGAGTAGGGAATGTTTGATAATTTATTGAATTTTATATTTTATTTTATACGCGACAATAAAGGATTGTCTTTGTAAGGATTTGATCGTTTGAACATTATTAATATAATATAATATATTTAGGTATTTGTTTACAGTAAATACAATATTATGTAATTATCAGGGAAATTACACATATTTTAATACATAACAAAATTGTTTAAATTATATTATTTATACCTACACTTACGCATTAAGTTTGTGCAGTTAAAATGCAAAACGTACACTTTTCAAATGCAAATATGAGACATTTTTAATTAATATTTGAAAATCAAATAATATATAGTATGGAATATGGATACATTTTTTTTGTTATCTTTAATCGAGATATTCACAAAGTATTGTTCTGTGTGTTTGAATTGAAAATAATAAATAAAGCAGTATAAGTATGACGTATAATATTGTTTATTGATTTATTTTCATTCGTTGAAAACTACTTTATTGTCGACAACCATTCAAAATAAATTTGTCTTCGGGAATAAAATTTAAATCGTTATTGAAATCAACGTCTACCACTGCAAAAAGAGATCCCAGAGGCTAGTATAATATGTATAACCATCAGAGAATATATATAAATTATTAAAACAAAAAATGTACGCTTATTGAATACCTATTATAATTTCTATATTCAATCATATATACATTTGAAGAAAATATTTTATTATGATATGCTACAAACTTAAGCCGGATACCTATGCAAAATCATTGTTTGTTTATATTATATATTATTATGGAGTAAATTTTTTTCTACGAAATCAGAAAAATGTTTCTATGCACGGAGATAAAAAAATAAACTCACAGTTCCGGCAAGAAATTTTACTCTTTATATTTAAGGCTTTACTAATTATTTTTATATTGTCATTTAGTGGTTTAAATATACGTTTAAAGTGTGTATTAGTCAGATATTTAGTCTGATATTTTATCGTTATTGTAGTTGTACCTACTGCTACGATCGAACAATTATTATATTATTTGTACGAACCATAATTATAATAAATGTATGTAATCATAATTGGTAGTAATAGTTATATGTACCTATAATTAGTTTGTATGTAATAATACCGGCAGCCAATACAAAAAAAACGATCTAATAATAATAGTCAAAAATGGAATAATTACGTCGACGATGGTTAGATAAACGTAAAAATGACTAGTATTTTAATAATTTAGTTTAATTAGATGATGTATAAACAAGACAGATATGAATTACGTTCGTCGGGAAAAAATTTAATTGTTGATTTATCGTTATTATGTACAATATATTTATATACTTACATTATGGAATAGAAAACGAATTGACGAATCGCGTGCTCAATGAATAATTAGTACACGAAATGTGTAGTTGTATAGAGTTTGAAATTGTTATAATGAACGAACATATTTGTGATTCTAATTAGCATTTACTATACTATTTAAAGATTAGAATATCATATATATATAAACTAAATAAAAAAAATATCTTAATTATTGTGATTATGAATACATTGGTATTTTTTTTTTTTACAGGAAGTTGTGGCGTGCCAGATATGACTTCCATATCAGACATAGACGAGGACGTTATAAACCGAAATTTGCAAAAACGATACTCGGATAATCACATATACGTATCCTTTTTATTATATTTTGTCATGAAAAATAAAACGATTATATTTTTAATGATTCATCTACAAAAATATGATATTAAAACGAGTTCATGAATATATTATAATCTGATAGAGTTCAAATCGTTTGGATTAGGTAAGTGCAAACTATTGAACTGTGCAGTGTACAAGATGGGATTGTGTTAATTTAATGGGAAAATGTGAAAACATGTATACATAGCTATATAGAATATTAAATTTATAAATCCAACATTTATTGGTGTGATGTGTGTATTTGAATCAGAACATTTCCAACCCCATTATCGATGACATATATGATAATATATTAAATACAAAACTCGCGAGATTAATTTATTTTATTACACATACAATATACGTTTTTGCAGCGTCGGCCGTAGGTTTAATTATTTACCTACAGAGTGGTGCACAGTAACAATAATCCTTTAAAAAATGTGTCTATTCTAAATTTTTAATAAGTTGATGTTTAAGGCCGAATTTTGAAATACTTATAATGCTAACATATTACTTAAGAGAATATCATAATAATATGGTAATACAATTAATTTTTTTATACGAAAAAGGGTGCTTATTTATTGTAAATTGTTAGTCGGATATTTTGAAAATTTTAATGTATAAATCAAAATTTAAATGAATAGTTTTTGGATTATTATAATATACACATTAAGTAGGTATCTATTAAGATAATAATCTTAAAAATCTTAAAAATCTTTCTATTATTAATCTATAATTATAAGTTTAAATTTTATGGGGACTATGATGATTTTAAAATTATGGTCATTATTAAAAATGTTGTATAATTTTATAATCTGTAAAAATTGTTCGAGGATAGGATATTGGGTAAAGTATGAGTACTAGATTAAATGTTACATATATTTTATATTTTTTTATTAAACCATTATAAAAGACCTTAGTTAAGACATGAAGTTTAATGAAGACTTTTAGATATAAAGTTTAAGAATTTAGAAATTACTCATTTTAATTTTAATTTAGATGTATTCATTATCTCCTTTAAAATTTATAATATAAAATGGTAAAAACAAAGAAGTTAATAACGCACACAGGACCTCAAATTTCATATAAATCTGAGTTTTTAAAAATACGATCATTTTAAGTGAACATAAAAATTCTAAAAATCTTAATTTGAATAAAAGGAGAGCATGCTTGATGAATCATTCTGTATGTTCTGCGTGCGTGTTTTTTCAACTATCGTTTTCGTAATTGATGTGACTCGCATAACGACTTTTAATTAAATCCGTCTAGTGGTTATAATCTGCAATGGGCAGACACTGTTTTTTTTTCAATAATTACATCACGACGTGAATACTTATGTTGTATTGTTTCAAAGTATTCATTAATCCTGTAATATTTTATAAATACTTACATGAAATGCGCTTAAGTGCTTGCAACACTATTATATGCCTTTTACAAAATACGATATAAAACGGTAAAGAACTAACGTATGGTAGGGCTCTATGAGAATGAGAATTTTCAGTATCAAAAAAATACTTTAAAAATAAAACCCCTCGAAACGGTTTTATACGAAACAAGAGACACCGATTATATGACAAAACTGATGAAGGGCAAACATTTGGAGCTCGTCGGTATAATTTAAAGAAAAAGTCATAGTAATTTAAAAATTATAATATATATGTAACAATTGATGTTTTTGTACTTACGTGAGTTACAGTAGCCACTAGACCACAATAATAAATAATGCATCAAAACAGTTAAATAAATAAATAAATTCTGACAAAGTTCTCTATGAAATGTTGAACTTTTCTATCTACGATTTCACATAATAGCTGGTCAGGCGTGGAATTTCAGTTTTTCAATTGTTATAGTACCAAACTGACAACATATTTGCAGGCCACTGTTAAAATATCACAACGAGGCCTATTAGTGGGATAATTGTTGGACTATAGCAAAAAATGTATGAAAAGCAACAAAAATATACAAAATTTAAAATACTAACTCAATATCAGATTTAAAATACATATCGGCACTTTTTTTTTGCAGGTCATAGAATGCTTTGTAAAAAAAGAAATTTGTCCGAATGTACAGCCGTTCTACCCTTCTTAAATGATACGCATGTAGTTGGTGTTTTCAGTCTAAAAATTACAGTTTTGTAAGAGACGTTTTGTCTATTTTTTTAATCTCATTTTCATTACCTATGTTTTATGGATGATTATTATTTCGTTTCGATTATAAATTCAATTGTGTCAATATAATATTATGTTAGATCGTCGTGTTATTTTAAAATTTAATTTCCGTCAATGTTTCAACCATGATTTCATAATGAATATTTTTATCTAAGAGTGTTTGTGAACGGGGAGGAGGAGGAGATGGTTGCTATCGAGTATCGATTTTCGTTATAATATTCACAGTGTGTATTATTTGGAGGTACTTATATCATAAGTCGTAACAGACCCCGTTCGATTATAAACCACTATACCATGCGACGTCGATTCACTAATTATTTTGACTCGTCAGTTTGTATCATAACATATAATTTATGATTATATTATTGTTTTAAAATAGATCATTTCATTATACCTACACATTTTACATTAATTGTGATAAGTGTTGAGATGAAAAATAATTATATTACATATAATTGATAAATTTGTACTATTTATACTCAATGATAATAAAGTGATAACTAATATGTAATAACATTGTGCAGTGTTTTATCACGGGTTCAATGATTACCAATTGTTCATTACGCACTGTGATATTAACCCGAACTACATAAAAATAAAAATACACACATTTGATTACAAATAAATTGCAATTAAAATTTTATACTAATTTTATTATTCTCTACAGTCAATGACAATGGAGCAATTTTGGTGGGGGGAGAAGGGAAAGACATATATAAATAACATCTGCACGTGCCGCTCACGGTGTCGTTGTTTACTCGAAAATTCAATTTTTGAATTAAATATCCTAAACAAATTTGACAAAGTATTATTTTCTACTTAGTAGCATTTAGTGACGATTTTATTTAAAAATGTAGAAGTAGGCAAGGACTTATTATTATATGTTTGGAATTTTTTTTTGGTGATATGATTTTAATGATATTATTTTTTCATATTATATAGAATATATACTCGTATACCTACTTATAATTAATAAAAAAAGAAATTAAATTCATAAAAAATTATTAAAGAGCAATACAAATAAATATGATACTCTTAAAATCTATTATACTTAGACACTAGATAGGTATATAATATATGCCGGTATGATGGAACTGTGTATGATTCACCAAGCATAGGTATTCATTCCTGTTTTTTCTATCATAATGAATTTATTCAAAAATATAATATTAGTAAAAAATAGTAAAAACGTGATTTTACTTTCAAAAATGTTGTTGTACTTTCTAAAACATTGATACTTTTTTAGTTAACGAGTATTCACTGTTATGTGTCCAATGAATCAGCCTGTACACTGCATTAAATATAGGTTATCAAGTATTATGTATTTATTGCACTCAAATACACGTCGTGTTATCAATTCACATACGCACATCGCGAGAGTAGATATTTCGATTTATTTGAACGGACTTATATTATAAATAATATTATATTTAAATTGTAACAGCACGTATCAGTGACGTATATTCTAGCCTTAAAGGTATGCGTACATTTTATTGACAAATTGATCGTACACGTGTAAGTACTATTCCAATACGTAGATAGGTACTCTCCACAATTGGTTCGCCACCGGGCACCAGATAAAGTTAGTATGAACTAAATGCAATATAGTTTTCGTATGCATATTATAACAGCAATTTGTTGTCGATTGAACATTTATACGAATTTTTAACGTTTCAATTGACGTAAATAATCCGAGATATACTTACGTGGATATAATAAATAGATTTTATTATTCGATGCACTGCAATACGTCATAGATTTTCGCATATGGTCGCGAAGGAGATGTAAAGGGTCAGATCCCCCAATGGTTTTTTTTTTGTTAAAGAGATTTTATGAAATAATGTTTATTTAGAAAAATAAATAAAGAAAAAAAAGAAAATACTCCTAATCTATAAGTTATAACATTACTGATCCTTATTTATTACATAAAATATTGAGGAAGTAAATACAAAATAATAATTCATTTAAAATAGTTCTGATATTTAAACAAAACCTATTGACTAATATATAGTAGGTACACGTTTTTTTAAAAAAATATTATAAGAACGTTATGCCCACATGTGTTCAAAAATGATTTAGTCTTATACATTAAGGGTGATTTTTGGTAAAAAATTGCGTCTAATTTTAAAAATAATCGCGAAATTTATAGATATAATACAATATTTATTAGATAATTTTTCGTTATTTATAAATATCTATTTGAAGTTTTTTTTTGATTTATGTTAATAAATTTTTTTTAGTTTTTAAACCTTTATTAAAAGGTAAAAAAATTAAATACAAGGTTTATCATAAGATACTTTTTCCGAAAAAATAAAATGGCCGCAATGCAAACCACCCCACAAACCCGAACGAAAACCGTTTTAAATCTTTATTTCTATCAGAAAAAATAGAAATGTTTTCTAAAATTGTTAGTCGACAACAACGTGGCATAATTTTAAAGTTTTTATAACAAATATATCTTTAATATTTAATTAATTTAGATACAAAGGAATTTTTATAAAAATTATCAGTTTAATAATTTACAGTTATCAAGGTTGATTCTCATTTGAAAAAATTAAGTGTATGTATATATCGCTACATGATACTCCTTAAAGTATGGTATAAGAAATCTAAATAATTGAAAAGATTATTAAGTATATCCTTAAGGGTTCCTTAAGTATATGTACTTAAAAATTCTAAAAAACGTAATTTGAAAACGTTTATTATTAAAGAAAAAATGGAAGTTAGCATGCTCGGCGAATTACTTTATATATAGCTATAAAAGTTTAGGCATTACCTAATTTATGAATTTAAATTTAGAGAGCGTGAGTTATATATTCGCAACTGTCATATGGTATGTGCAATTTTTAATAAATAAATAAATTAATATTAATTATTATTAAAAGATATTTATATATATTATTATTCGTATTATTAAGTATATAGAAGAATGTTTTTCGATTCAATTAAAAACATCATTACTTATATAGCTATATTCATTGACATTATCAATTATCTGTATGATAATATTATTAAGTAGATATTTATGTGCAAATACACGGTCGTTAATTAAGTATAAATGCAATATTAATATATTATATTATAGTCTATATAAATTTTAATATATTAAATACATTTTTCAGTGACTATACGATATGTTCTTTTTCATTTTAATAATAACGTCTGAACTATTGCATACCTACAGGCGTATTATTATTTTAATTATTATTAGTTATGATTATATTTTCAATTTACGTGCTATGAAATAATCGATTAAACATTTATGTTACTTGAACGTGCTTGAATTAACCTTACTCCTCTCATTATAATATCTTAAAGCTTCTATCGCAGCTTTTATGCATATATCTACTATGAATATTGAATGCATAAATAATTATATTTGCACATTTATAATTTAACCAAATTTGTAAATATTAAAATGCATATGATATAATGTATGTTACTATGCATCCTCTGCGGTACTTATTTATATGGAAATTGATATTATCATATATAACACTTATTATGTACTAAGTATTTATCAGTATTTCTCTTTGAATATATATTGTTGTTAGGTATATACATTTGAAAGCAATAATTCATTTCACTGTTCGATAAATAAATAAGACAGTTTTCATTCATCAATTAATTTTTCTTTACGTTTATAGGAAATTTTGACAAAGTTAAAAGAAATAATTATATTTCTACTTTTATCTAATTCCCCGATATACCAACTTGATAAGTGATCGTTTAAAGTTTGTACGACGCATAAACTTTATTTGACAACTACAAAAATTAATGAAAAACTATTGTAAAACCAATAATATATTTATATACGTGCATAAATGTTTTGCTTACACTAAAATCCAAAAAAACAAAATAATTGATGACATTTTATTAACACACGTGTACTTGGATCAATTGACAGATATAAAACGAGCAATTTGTTGATTGTGAATTACGAAATAAATTTTTGTAGGTAATCCAACGAATGTATAGTGTAAACAAATATATAAATACGTACACTTCCATTCTGTGCTGCAATTACGATTTGTAGGCCCAGTTTAATGATCTTTTACAACACTAGTATGATACGATGTTAATTTTTTGTGGCATAAATAAATCTTGAAGTCGAAATTTGTATTTTTATATTTATACTTTTTTAGATGCTTTGGAAAATTGCCCCCCGTATTTTCTGTTTTTTTATAATGTTTACACAGAAAAACAGAAAAACACGATGAACTTCCCTTTTTTCTGTTCAAAAAATAAGAAACTGGAGGTAACTGTTTACTACAATACCACCTGTTTTCTTATCGTTTATTCACCAATTAAATACGTTAAGCATAAACCGGGGGTCTCTAATCGCATTGAATAGTTGGCCTTCGGCCCTTAAAATTAACCATATTTATCTCAAACGTTCACTTCTTGCCTACCTGTCGTGCTCTGCAGCCTCCTTCTGCCCGAGTATTGTTTCTAGCATCCTGTCAAACGCCAGTCAACGCAACTCTGCGTTTTCGCCAATGCCTCAATCTGTCGTCTTCTCGATGTATCATTTCGGAGGAGCTTTTGCTGCGGCTCCAGAATGATATCAGGGATATCCTCGAACCGTAGTTTCCGACCAATATATTGCTCCGTCTCGAGCCTACCATCCGTCCAGTACAGACAGTTGAAAAGCATATGCTTTACTGTGTTTTTTGATTCATCTTAGTGGTTGCAGTGGGGATGACCTGCCTTCCTCCTTTTCCACAAGTAATGCTGGTAGTATTTGTGGCCCGATAATACCTGAGCCACGTGGAAAGACATGTTTCCGTGCCTTGACTGATTCACCCATTTCTGGATATCTGAAATCATTCTTCGCGTCCACGTCACCTTCGTCGTGAGGTCTCATAGCTCCTGCCATTTGCGCAGTGTCACTTCACGCTCCTGACTTCTGATGACTGCGATGACTGACTTCCGGCTTGTGCTCTTCAATTCTGTACCACTCATCGGCTAGAAAATGCGCTGGAGGTATTCTATTCAGGATTTAAGCAGTCAATATCGGACATGGTTTTTTAACACCTCAATGATGGACCCCTCTGTATCTATAGTGGACCTACCTTCACAACCATTATGGAAATGGGGCGCATGTAAACTCCGCCACAAGTACCTTTTTTTAGTGTAAACTCCGCCAGAAAAAAAGACCAGGTAAAATTGGGTACATGTAAACTCCGCCAGAAAAAAAACTCAGGTAAAATTGAGTACATGTAAACTCCGCCAGTGAAGAAAATCAAGTATCAGTACAAAATTAATATAATATATTATTAAAAAAAATTCAT